>VWZS01001249.1:404788-635984 GCA_013397075.1 Rhabdornis inornatus
ATAAAAAAAAAAAAAAAAAAGGAAAAAGGGGAGGGGGAAGGAGCGGGCGCGGAGCCGGCACGGAGACCCGCGGGCAGCGGGGCGCAGAGCAGCGCGGCCGGGCGGGACGAGAGGAAGGAGCCCCGCTGCATTTTGGAGAGGCATTTATAGGGCGGGGGGGGGGCCGCGGGTCCCCGGGGTCCTAGAGCCCCCCGCATTGGCTGCGCGGGGTCGCCATGTGATCGGAGGGGAGGGACACCTCCCCCTTGCCCCCCCATCCCTGCACCGCCCCTTGCAAATTACTACGGCGCGGGGTTGCGCGGAGAGCCGGGGGCCGTGCATCCCTGCCCGCGCACACCGGTACACGCGGAAGGGGGTTATTAATTTATTTTTATGTATCTGTTCATCAACTGCGAGCGCACTGTGCACTCAGCAGCTTTCTGGAGTAGTCGCTGCGGGTGCGCGGAGCTGCGGAAAGGGAGGGCCGGCCGGCGGGCTCCGCACCGAGTCCCGGCGGGTTCCGCACCGCGTCCGGGCGGGTTCCACACCGCGTCCCCGCGGGCTGCGGCGCGGCTGCTCCGCCGTGAGTCCCTCCCCGCCGCCCCTGCGCGGAGCTCCGCGGACGCGCCCCAGCACCGCCGTCCCGCACGGGTCGCTCTGCGGGGCGGAAAGGGCTGGGAGGTGCAGCCGCGCGGCCTCCGGCTCGTCCAAAACCCAAGGAAATCCCCCTCTCCATCCCTTAGCGCCCCCCGGTCAGTAACTTTTCCTGCCGTGCCCACGCCGCTGCGCGCTGCAGAGAGCGCGGCCGGCCCAGCCGCCTCCGCGCCCTTCCGCGGGGCGGTGAGAAGAGATGGAAGGGGATGCGCAGGGAGGAGGACGGGCTCCTCCTCTTCGCAGGATCCGAAAAGCTTCGACCTCTCCCGGTTGGAACCGGCCGGCATCTGCCCGAGGCATGCGCCGTGCGCGGCCGGTGCAGGGACGGGGCTGGGCGGGGGATGCTGGGCGGGGAGACGGGAGGCCCCGGACCCCCTCAGTCCCGTGAGGTGCATCCCCCGAGAGCTTCGTCTGCGCCTCCCCCTGCCCGGTGACAGCCCCCAGCCGCAGCAGCCGTGCCTGTCCTCAAACTTCACCCGTGCATCCCCCTGGGACTTGTAACCTCTGCGAGCCTCAGCCGTGCCTTCACCTGCAAGGTGCACCCATACACGCCACGAAAGTTTCATCTGTGCCTCTTGCTCCGGTAAGGTGCTCCTGTGCACCCCCCGTGCATCATCTCTCGTTAACATCCCTGTATCCCCCTGCCAGGTGCACATGTCCGTCCCTGTGAGATGCACCCGTGCACCCTCCCTACAAGTTTCATCCCTGCATGTCGTGGGAGATGCACTCTGCCGTCAGGGAGTGCGGCTGTGTCACTGGAACTCTGCGGGATTTGCCTTCCCAGAGCTCACAGGCTACGCTTTGGTCCTCAGGAAGATGCAGTGACTGGATCTTTGCTTCAAGCTAAAGCTTGATTTCACTGTGATGATTTCATAGTGGTTTCATTGCTTCACTTTTCTATTAAAAATAGTTCAGGAGTGTGAGAGAAGGGAGGGGGGAAAGCTTAGCTAAGGACACTTGGAAACCTTTCCACCCGGAGGAGCTGTGCCAGCACCCCACAGGCTTGTGCTGCACTGAGCATCCCTGGTGAGAAGCTGCTTTTGGGGTGGCTGTGGGACCTGCTGGTGGCCAGGCACTGCCGCGCTGCTTGAGCACCCGCAGGGTTCTCCTTTCCAACGAGCATCAGCTGCAACTGCAGCCAGAGCAACCCCCAGCTCCCAAAGCCTCTGACTGTCTGCACTGGACATCAAAATACAGGGTTATAAAAGGCATTGTGGCACAGGTACAACAGTGGATGAGTTGGCCAAAAGAGCATCTGATCAAAAGCGGAGCCTCTTATGGGACGGAGATCACCCCAGTGAGGAGAGGCAAGGTACATGGCATCCCTGTATCCCCCCTAACATCTCGTCTCATCAAGGAGGGAGCAGCCGAACTCCTGCACATGGGAGATACCTGGCAGCCCCAAATTCATCAACACAAAGAGTCAGCAGATGGAGGAAAAAAGCTGAAAAACTCAGGGCAATGTTTGCCTTAGAATCCTGAAAGCTTCAGGTCAAAGATAGGAGGTTGCTGTTTCAGAAATATAATTAAGATAATGCCTAGTTCCCACATGCCTGGGTTAAGCAGGCATTTATTTTTGTTTTATCCTTGCTAGTCAGATGCATTCCTTATTTATGAAATTACTACAGTAATAAAAACAACTCATTCCTTAAAAAAATAAAAAAGTCAAAACAGCCTACTGCAGTTATGTAACAGCCATGGGAGCTCCTAATTCTGGGCTATGGACCTGAGTGTTTGCAGATGAGTTATCTTTAGAAAAGCACTAAGTACTTGTTTACTATTTGTGCTGCCCCATTTGAGCATCTTATGAACAGTAATTAATATCTCCCATTCCCCCAAGATAAGGAAGTATCATCCTTGGCCACAGCAAGGGAACTGAGGCACAGAGAGATGCAGTGATTTGTGCACCATCATGCAGTGACTCAAAGAAGACACAAAGCACTGGAACAAATTTCCTGAGTCTTCCCTCAATGTACGAATGCCAAACTTCACCTTTATTATTGCAAAGCCAAGATTCAGCTTTCTCTGTAAATGAGGGTGAAGGGGAGGTTCTAGGGATGCTGCACAACGGGGAGGAGGAAAGGAGGAGCTGAAAGCTGTGACTGACCGAAGCAAATGTCAGTGAAAATTAAGGGCCTCTCTGAAATCATTGCAAAAGCCAGTCAGGTTCACAGACGGCAGATTTGGGTCCCTGGAATGAAAAGGATATTGTTAACAGCAGCTTGCTGGCAAGACAACTGCTCTGCCAGGAGCTTTTGGTCTTGAAGAACACAGTTGTCATCCCAAGTCACTGAGGATTTTACTCTTGAGTTTACTTCTGCTCCTTCAGGACCTAAGGGTAAATCTCCCACATGCCATGACCGACTGCTGAACTTCACGGATAGAACTAATTTAATTAAGATGGACAGTTTAAAGTTTGAATGTCGTGCCAGTGCTCTCAGCAGCTCTTGCTGCTCAGTGTAAAATTGGAGATTGTACAGATGTTTGATCCACTGGCACATTGGGGAAAAAAAGCTGGGATAATGAGGGCAGGCTGTGTGACTCTGGGGGCTGAGGAGATTTTCAGTAAGAAACATGCTTTGCCTTCAGCAGGTCAACTTTAGGCTAACTTTGTTTTGGATTAGCACATCAAGCCGGTAAGCCTTGGAAATGCCATTATTTATCCTTCCCAAATCAGCATCTCTCATCTTGGGTCAAGGGGAGTAACTCCCTCTCATGAGCCCTAGGAAACACCCAGCAAATGTAGAACAGAATTACCAATTCCCCTGCTGACAAGATCATGCCCTGCTCTTCATCTGAAATTTTAGGTTTTCTGCCCAAACCCTGGGCTTCGCATGACTTGAAATATCTTCCAACTAGATTTTGCTGTAACTCTTGAAGCAGTGAGGTCTGTGTGATTGCAAATCAGGGAAACAATTCAGGAAGAGCAGTTGCTCTGACAAAGCACCTAAGGAGTGGGGAACACCAAGGCAGGTCCCCTGCAAACCCCCGTGACCCTCTGCTCAGTGTCTGCTGGACAACGAGAGGTCCTGCTGGCTCTTCTACAAAAGCTGCAAGCAGCCACAATCCTTTGCTCATCCGGGGCTGTATCTATCAACCTCAGCAATTAACTGGTTGACAGCTAAAGCTGCCCCAGGTTATATTAATGCAGTGATTCCAGAACAGCTCATCCCAGCAGGATGAGGCTGTCTATCAGGAGTGGCTCCCACCCTGTCCTTTGCAATGTCTCCATTAGTGAGCAGGGGAGAAGATATCCAGGTTTAAAGATCTTCTCAGCTGCCTCCAGGTTCTTCTTCAGCCTGGACCTTGGTCATTTCAGCTGTTTTTTTCACGCCTGACCCAAGACGCGCGGAGCAGGCTGTGCACCCCCAGCATCTCTGCTGCAGCAACCTCCCACCCTCCTGCTTTGCTGGGCTGGGGAAAAGGTAGAAACCTCTTTGTTGACTGCAGATGTGCATATGAATGTGAGGCATTTGCCTAATAAATATCTTCCTAAAGGGAGACTAATTAGCGTCCCAAGGTTTTCTCATTGCCCTCTGAGTGCAGCAGCTCTACAGCACCTTCTCTTAGGGACGCTGGTTTCCTGCTGAGATCTGTGTTGCTGGCCTCTTTCCTGCAGCACGGACCCCCAGGGCTGAGGATTCACGAATCTCCTGCTCAGGAGCCGACACTGGCAGCAGCTCCCGTGCTGTGTCTGGCAGTAACCACACACACATCCTGGTTTCCCCAGTCCTGCCATTGACTCTGACCCATCACAACAGTGATGAAGGCTCCCTCCTTCCCTGCGAGTCTGGGTGCTGGGAATAAGTCACTATAAAACCGAGTAAGTCACTACAAAACACCGAGTTATTTCCAGCTGGTAAAAATCCACGTTTTGGTAACCAGGGCCAGAGGTGGGATCTGCTGACACACACAGATCTCTGCTGGTGTTGGAGCCGGCTGGCTTTTGCTTTGGGCACAGCAAAGTGGGAAAACAGGCCCCTTTGGAGTCACAGAGCCTCACAGCTCAATGTGGATCTCACATAGATAGAATGAATCATGTACTAAAAGCAGTAGAGTTTATATGTAAAAGGGAGTTCAGGGTGACTAGCTCAGCTGTGTAAGTCTCCTGGGGGATCTCTGAAGATTAATCTCTTCCTACAACTTTTTTGGGCTGAAAGAATTTTGTGGGTTGTGAATTAAATACTAATGTTTCCCAAACAGTGTGCACACCCACGGCTGGCTTTATCCTCTGCCGAGTGGGGATTTTGGAACTTGCATGTACATTTAATGTACAATAACATCTATATTGAAGAAACCCCGTTCTAGATCAAAGCAACATTAAAATCTGAGCTATGTAGCAATTACTTAAAGATTTATTTAGAGCATGTCATTGCAGTCATCAGGAATACTTTCAAACAAAGAAGTGTTCAAGGCCAGAGTGGATGGGGCTCTGAGCAACCTGGTCTAGTGGATGGTGTCCTTGCCCATGGCAGGGGATTAGAACTGGATGATCTTTAAGGTCCCTTCCAACCCAAGCCATTCTATGATTGTGTAGAGATTTTAAGCATTGTCATTTAAGGAGTAGTATTTTCTGACACTGGATATGAAGTCCCGGGATATCTTTCTTCCTTATAATATTTTTGCTGTAAGCTTAGATTAAAAAAAAAAAAAGGGTTGGGTTCTCTCCCCTGATGTCCAAATGTTACCAGAGACTTTCATTTCAATTAGCTGTAGGAGGCTGTGCAAGCAGACCAGACCAAGCTCTGTGATGTATGGGAGAGGCTGTCCAGGGGCTGCGTTGGGAGCACAAGGACATGAAGGAGGGGACAGGACTGCATGAGTCCTGAGAAAAGCTGAGAGCACAAGAGCTCTTATACATGTGGGAATAACACAGGCAGTGTGAGCCAGGAAATTCTCATTTCTTGGGTTTTTCAGTGCAGGACTTTGCACCTTCCTTATAAATTAGCAGCATTGCTTTGGAAAATTACCTTCCTCCACAGTCAGTTCTTTCTCTTGCTGTGAATAACCTCCAGCCACCTGAATTTTGGCTACCTGCTTGGGTCAGCAGGGTAGCATTATTACAAAATCTGCTGTATCATGAACAACTCTGTCAATGTGTATCCATCTTTGCTGAGGAAGAAGGGGAGAACATGAGGTTAATGACTGTACTTTTGACCAACAGCTATTTTGCTGGTGTTGTAAACAATGATTGTTTTAACTAACGATTATCAAAATACAACTGTAGCTTTATGATGGGACTTGGATGAGGAACATCCTATTTACTCTCCACATGGCAGGCACTGCAGCATGACACCAGGCAGGGGGGAAGGAGTTTGGAAAGGACCAAGGGAAGATAAAAGGAAAACAGAAAGAAAATTGGAGCAGAGAAGGTATGAGGCTATTCTGTAGCAAGGACAGGAAAATTAGGTGTCAAACCAACGATGGATAAAAAAACCTCAAAATGCCACTACTAAATACCTTGGTTCAAGATGAGCTCTGCAATGACAAGGCAGGAAAAGATGTGGCAAGGTTACTTGAAGTTTTTTGGCTGCATTTGAGAGTCAGTTCTGCTGCTGAGCAAAGGAAAGTCACATTTTCAGCTTGGCCTGCAAGGCTGCCCTGTAACTGCTTGCAAAGTCCAGCAAATGCCCCAGCTCCTCCAACAGCAATGTGTGTGTAGCCTCAGGGGAGGCAATATAGATCATCCCCTGTATGGGTTGGGCTCATGTCAGAGCTGACTTTACACTGGTTTTTCCAGCACTTGATCCAAGCTGGGATTTTCCTTTACTTTCATAATTCCTTTCAGCAAGGAGCTGAGGCAAATTTTCAGGTATTTCCAGTTTTCCTGCTCAGTGACGCCCTCAGGCCACACTGCTGCAAGACACAGACCACAGATCCCCATCCCTCTGTACATGGGGTGGGGGGACACTCACTCCAAATGACACAGAGACCTGGGCTCCTTCTGGAGAAGCAACACCTATCACAGAGAGAGGCATCTCACCGATCCTCCCTTCTCTGTTCTTAAAATCACACTTCCCACAGCTGCCAGATGCTTGGTCTTCTTCTCTACACAGATCCAGCAGTCCTCCTCGGGGACAGTCTGAGCATGGGGACAGGTGTTGGGCATCATCAGTTAGGGTCCACAAAGAGGTTTTTGGGGAGCCCTGGACAGACTCTGAGCTGGCCACAAACAACAGTGCTCACATGTGCCCCCTGCATTCTGGACATCTGCTCAAGGAAGGTTCCACCTCAAAGTTCAGTGGTGGGGCAGGAGGACAGACCTGCTGGTGCAGGACACAGCCACACATCTGTTTCACAGACTGGCTTCCAGTGTTAGATGCCTGGAGAAACAGGAGTCCCCATTTTCCTTGTGTAGATGAAGCTAGAGCAGCTTCAGCCTGGGCTCTTCTGAGAAGTCCAGTTTGGTTTTCTGTGTGTGCTGCTCTGATTTTGCTGTAGTGGGGATGTTTTGATCCTTGTGTGCCCTATTTCCTTTAAAACTGAAGTCCTAAAAGCTTGTGAAGTTTGAAAGATCCAGCATTTTCATAGTGGCAAGGTTGCTATGTTGATTGCACTGGGCAAATTAAAAAAACACAGTGCCTTCCCATGGCATCACAGTTCAGAGCAATGAGCACAGCCTGGCACCGTGCTGCAGAGGCCAGGGCAGGGAAGAGGCCATCCTGTCATTGTGGGTGGATAAAACTGGGCCAAAACACAGCCAAAGTGAGCCAGCCTTGAGTCACCTGTGATCCTGCATCCTCAGTGTTGGCACTGAACTGCTCCCTCTGTGTCAGACAGCTGCTGTGCCTGTCTGTTTGTCCAGCTGGGAAAGTGGGTGAACACCTTCCCAGAATGAGACCACTGTGCAAACACACACTCATGCCAGTATCCTGCAGCACACAAATGAATTTGAACTTGATTAAAAACAAAATCAGAGCAACTGATGCAGCAGGGGCCAGGGAAGCAATGATGGATACAGGCAAGAGGTGCAGGGCTGGAGCTGCAGGAGCTGGATAACAGCAGCTGTCTTCGGAAAAGAGCAACATGTGACCTCGGAAAAAAGGTGAGAATACCAACATCACCCAGTCAATGGTGCCAGCCAGCCAGGGAAAGGAAGGAGGTTTTCACATCCTGAAGGTAGACAGCTTCGTGCTGGTCTGGCCCGAGGATGAATTCACTCCGAACTCGGGAAAGGTGCAAGTAGTTCCTTGGGAAGCAGAGAGCGGGTGCCGCTCCAGCTGCAGCAGGTGCCTCCTGCGTGGAGAGGAGCCAGACGAGCTTATCTCCCCACCCTCGAGTTTTGCTCTTGGATTTCTGCCCCACCCTGGAGGCAGAGGGTGCCAGGGAGCCCAAGGCTGCCCTGGGATGGCTGGGGGGAGCGGAGCAGCCCCAGGGGCCGGCGCTGGCCGGGGAGCTGGGTGCGCTGTGCTGGCCGGGCTGCGGGAGGGCGAGCGGGGCTCATCCCGCGCTCCGCAGCGCCGTGCACGGAGCGGGAGAAAGCAAATGCACACAGACCTCCAGCGGCCCTCCCGAGTACTGCACGGCACTGCCACTGCCACTGTCATTGGCACTGCCGCTGCCACTGCCACCCCAGGGACCGGGACCTCGCCTCTTCTTCCCCTGCCAGTGAGTGAGCAAGAGCTGCTCCTGTGCATAGGGAGGGGTCCTGTAGGAAAGCAAAGAGACATGGAAGGGTTACTCCTCTCCTCCCTGCTCCAGTGGTCAGTGCCTCGAGCATGAGTAAGGTTGGCTGAGGCTGCAGGCTGTGTTCAGGTGTCAGGGGAAGGCAGGACAGTGCCCGTGCAGTGAAGCACTGTGTGACACTGCCTCGTGGCAGCCCTGGGCTCCGTCTCACTTTTGGGGCCCAGAGCCTGCAGCTTCTCTCGGAGGGTCCCTGGAAATGTAGACAAACCTGCACAGTCCTGGTGTGGGTCTGGGATCTGGCATGGCTCAGCTGCTTACAGCCCCTGCTGTGCACTGGAAACATGGAACCTAGAGCAGGTGAGACAGTCAGGGATTTCCTTTCCCATACTTGACCACATGCTTTCTTACAACGATGGACCAGTGCTCAGGAATACTCAGTGAGAAGCACTGAAGGTCCAGAAAAGGTCTGCCCTAAGGATTTTTACAGTGCATCACTGGGACAAGCACCACACCAAACGTCCCACCCACAGGGATGGGTGCAGTACAGAAACTCTGTGCCTCCCTCCCTCCCCTTTACTCCTTCCTTCTTCGAGATGCAGAGGGGCTTTCCCATGGATATCCTCCCTCCTGGTGTTCTCATCCAGACAGGTACAAGGCTGGAACTCATCAGCTTCATATGATTTCATCAAAACCCTTCTAACAACCACCACTTCTGCATGTGCCTCTACTGTAAACACCTCCATAAGGAATGGTTACTCATTTACAAGGTAGTGCTCTACGTGCCAGTCTGCTGCTCCTGCAAGGAAAAAAAAAAGAAGCAATATAAACCCCTAGGGTTTGGTGATGATTTCCTGGGTTTAACAATCACCAAGGAATTAGGTTTGAGGCTTTTTTCTTTTGTGATCCCTTTGCACCACATGGCTGGTTTTACTTAGCCTAATTTCTTAGCCCCAGTCTCTTCCATGGCTTTTTCTGACTTTCCTGATGTCCATCACCTTCCTATCATGCCCTCTGCAAGAGGCAGAGTCATCTCAAAATTCAGGACAGATGGTTTAGATACCAAGGAGGTATCTTGTGTGGCTACAACAAACAGGTTTTATAAGGGAAAAAACCAAGAGCTGCGCTGAACACAAAAGGGAAGTTCAGAGGATTTCAGTTCAAGGCTTAGTGTCTAATTTCAGCATGTCCAAGTGAGGATTGAAGCTTGGAAAGAAAAACCTCCTTCCTTGCTGTCCCCCGTCCACCTGCTGGTTCTCGCAGGGCGAGTGCTGCTGGCTGCTTCAAAATTCAATTTCTGCACTGGCAGTGGCATGTTGGGCCTGGCAGCAATTGCTTTGCCACACAACTCTCTGCTCATCACTGCCTGTGTGATGGGGGTCCAGAGTGGCTGGATGTGGTGCTGGGATAGTGCCATAAGTCACAGAGCTTCAGGAAGCCCCATGCTTTTGGGTCAGCACCTCCTGCACTCAGGCCTGCACTCACTCCATGAGTGGCACACCAAGGCTTGGGGCTCAGTGCTTTGTGTTTGCTGAGGGTTGGAGCCTTGAATCAGCAGCACTGAGCCAACAGCCTTCCCTACCCCATCCCATCCCATCCCACATCCACCTCCCCTGCTGTATCCTCCCACTGTACTCTGGGGTGCCCTACCTAGCAGGAAAACTTTTGAGGGTCCCCAGGTTCCCTTGCTGCTGCTCACCCTCTGCTGTTCCCTGACTACCTCGTGCTATTTCCAGTACATCTCCAGAAAATAGCTCACTCCCCTCGACACCACTGGCTCTCTACAGCAGGGAGCAAACTCAGCAATTTACCAGAGGGATTCTGATTCTTATTTTAGACTCCTATTTTAGCCTTCTTTTTCTTTCTAAATTTGTTAAGTTAATCCTTTTTACAGCTCTGGGAGTGAGGTGCAGCATTGCAGGGCCCCCAGAAAGACTTACTGGCTTCTCAGTCTCACTCCCTGCAACCTGCTTTCCTCACCTTGCCCCCATGAGCCCCCTTTAATTTGGACAGTAAAAGATTCTCTGAGCTAAGCAGCTGCTTTTATTACTATTATTATTTTTAAAGCTGCAAATGTCACCATCACTTCTACTACAGCAGAGAAGGTGAAATGGAAAATGTGGGGTTTGAGTATGCCTGATCCAGGATGGCAGCAATGTTGCTTGGGACTGAAAACTTCAGCATCCTAGTGTAAATCAAAACTGTGGGTGATATCCATTACTTTGCAATCTGCTCCATCTCTATATCCCTCACTGCAAATAGCCCTTCTCAAAACCATGCTTTGCCATGAGATCTGCCTTGTATCTGACACATGCAGAAACCTGGTCTCCAGAAAAATCTGTGTGTAACACCTGTGGGTCATCTCAGTTTCAGTGGCTGGAAAGAGGGTGATTTGCTGTGGTCACATGAGTCTCTATTCAGTTGTTTTAGCACATCAACATGCTGGTACAACCAGCCCAGATGACATCTGTTATTTCTGCAATGCCAGCTATGTAGCATCTTGACTCATTTTCTATTAGATCCAGCTGTTGTGGCTGATATGCTATTGACCTTTTCAGCTGGTTCAGCACTTGGCTACCAGGAGGTCACTGGATGCCACTTTGAAACAGGCTCAGTGCTCACAGCTATTCTGCTGGGGTGAGCACGGATTTCATCCACCTGTTTCGAGTGTGAGCACCTTGAAAGATCAGCTGGCCTTTGCTATCAGGCTTCAGGAAGCATCCATAAATCAGTCTAGCCCTGAAATTTCAGTAAATTGTGTCATCTGGAATGTGCAGCTCAGCAGCTCATGCCCGCACTCTTGGGAACCACAGGTTCACATCACAGCATGACCAGCTACTGACTCCAGCTTCCTCAGGTGGGAGGAGAAGCCATGTACTAAAAATACCTATTAAATATGTAGCAGCCCTGGTGAAAAGCATGGCCAGGGCTTGGGAAAGGGGGGAGGATAGAAAGACAGGGTGAGTGACTGGCCAATACATACAACTGCAATACAGGGGATGGAAAGTAAGGAAAGAAAAAAATGTTGGGATGTCATATTTCATAGAGTGGCTTGCTCTTGTGGGCAGTGATTTCTCCAAGTAGCTTCATTTTTTATTTTTGTTCATCTGCTTGCCTGTGTTCAGCCTCTAAAACAGCTTTTCTGGTTGAGATGGGGCCAGAGTTTATGATGATTTCCTCATCAAGTACAGAGTGTTTCCATACTATTCTAGGGCAAAGTTAGTCTGACCTGTCATTAGAAACCTTTATAGATAGGGAGTCTGAAGCTTTCTTCAGTAACTTGATCACTGTTTTTACTGTCTGGTGTTTAAATCTCCTTTTAGTTACTTGTTTAACTTGAGCCACTTTTGCTGGATATTACTCCAATTATCTGTTGTTCTCCTGTCAGGAGCTGAAGGAGAGTGACTGACCATCTTCAGCTCTATAGCAACCTTTTATGTGTGGGATGATTATCCCCTTTGGGCATTTTAGCTTCCTTTTCTAGGCTAAACAAGCCAAGACCCATCTGAAACCCAGAGATTCATCTCTTTGTTGCAACCATTGTGATTTGCAGTGTGTTTCTGCCTTAGTTCCCAGTGGCATTACCATGGCCTGCCTTCTCAAGGAGGCTTCTCAGGAGAGGACGCAAGCTGTGTCTTTGAGCTTCCTGGTGGTTTTGGCTGCTTCTGGTGCTGTGAACAGGGAAGGAAATGAAGAAGAATCTGTCCTTCAGAGCTTTTGCTTTGTCTTCCTAGACAAAAAACATTCCTAGAGCAAGGCAGCCTGGGCAGGTAGTACATTTTTCTGAGAGAACATGCCTGGATACACTTTTCCTCCCCTTCCTGTAGGGAGAAGGTGGAAATCTGCTCTCCTTGGACTTTTCCCACGGGTTTCCTTTCCTCTCTGTAGGTGGGAGCTTATGTAACTGGTGTGCTGTCACAGAAGGCAAGATGTCCCACACCTTCTGGGGAAAGGGGCACAGGAGAAGGACAAAAGGCAAGTCAGCCCCCAAATACCACATCCATACCGTGGTGAGGTTTGGGTTCCTTATGGTTGGGTCTATGCTGAAGCCCTCCTGCGTCCCCAGTACTGAGGACAAGTTTTGAGAAGTTTCATTTCTGCTTTCAATAATTCCCTATGTGTCTCAGAGGCCCCAAGAGGAATCCACATCCTGCTCAGAGACTTCCCTCCACCACTTGTGGCAGGCATGAGGCTGTTTGTAGGCTGGAGGGACACTCTGGGAACAGCACGTTTAGCTTGCTTTGCTATCTCAGAGGGACTGATTGTAGGGAACAGCTGGTCTGGCCAGCAGAGAAGTGTGATAGCGAGATGCCAGATGAGTAAGACTGAGCAGAGCTTGTCCCAGCTTGCCTGTCCCTTCCAGCAGATCAAACCCAGCAAGTCACTCAGATGAGAGCAAATGCAAGTCAGTGCCTTAATTTTAAAAACCAATTTTGCTCACAGAAAAGGACCTGTTTGAAGGACCCAGCATCCTGCCTCCCTTGTGCCCTGCTCTGGTCAGAGAGACTCCCAGGATATTTTACTGTACTGCTAATAATGCTCAGTTTTTTTCTACCAGAGGCAATCTCCATTGTAAATTCTGGTTGTAAATCCTTGCAAATATCATGCTGGGTACAGCTTCCTCCAGGGACACCCACCTCCTCAGCCCAGGGGCAGGTGGCCATTGCAGGGGACATTCCAAGACTGCTGGTGCTTCTCACCCCAAGGCACTTTGCAGATTTTTGCCTCTCCTCCTGAGCCAGCCTTGGCTCATTGTGTGAGGATGATCAAGCTGCCAGCCACTGAACTCTCCTGTTAGAATGTTGAGGTGCTGGGGCCCTGCATGACCTTTGGCCTGAATTTAGAGGTCTTATATTAAGTGTCCAGCTTAATCATGGTGCTTAATGTCAGAAAAGCGATGGGATCTGTGTTTTGTTGTGGGCTTTTTTTTTTTGTTAGAGTTCACATTAAAAGCGTGAGATGGTATTTTTTGTTTGGACTTAGATGTTTATTATTTTTTATTTATATTATAGTTTTATAAACTGTGGGTTTTACAATACTTTAAGTTAACAAGTTAAAAATGGAGACGTATTTTTCTTTTTATAAGGTCTTTTAAGGGTTAATTATTTAATTAAGAAAAGTTACTTAAATTATTTTAATTTTTAACTTAATAACTAACTACATGTGGTCCACAATGCAGACTTTTTTATTTGATTAAATAAAATTACTTGGACCCATGAAGAAGAAGATGAAGAAGAAAGATAACTTTAAATTCTAAGTTTTTTACCATGCAATATTACACACTTCTATTTAAACTAGATACTTGTGATTCTAGTTCTATTATTCAATTTTGGATGTCTTCTCTATGGCTTCAG
This sequence comes from Rhabdornis inornatus, assembly GCA_013397075.1. Lineage (NCBI taxonomy): Eukaryota > Metazoa > Chordata > Aves > Passeriformes > Rhabdornithidae > Rhabdornis > Rhabdornis inornatus. Next base: position 418,399 of record VWZS01001249.1, read on the forward strand.
GTCAAAAGCAGTGGTTTTTGGGGGGTTAGTGTTTGTTAGCATAGAAAATCTAAGATTTTTAGTTTCCAGGCTTCTAACACGGATCCACCCACCAGACCTGATTGCCTCCAGCAGTGGGGAGAAGCTCTACAGGAAGCAGTATGAACACAGCCAGAATCTCACTCTCCCAGTAACATTTGGGTAGAGAACATTTTCTCTTTAAGCAGATGAGGACAGTATGGTGTTCTTGCCTAAACAGAGGAAGGTGATGTCATTTCACAGCCTACCTGGTTTCCAGCTGCTCTGTGTGGGCAGGAACCTGCCCCAGGACCCCTGTCGCAGCCACCAGTCCCCTACAGATGGTCCAGTGCCCGCAGACTACCCTCAATAGTGCTCTGTGCCTCTGCATGGGCAGCTGAACGGGGCCCTTGCTGGCTCTGCTTTGCAAAAGCAGACCCTGGTGCAGGTAGGCAGTGCCTGCTGGGGACACTTTCACCCAGACTCCAAAATGTCATTGTTTGGGACTGGAGCATCTCCAGGTGATCTGATTATTGGCTGTTTTTGTGACTGTTGGAGTTAAACAGGCAGCTGCACAACTGGGCTTTGGGTAGCCCTTGTTTTAGCTGCACACACTACAGCTTTCCCTGCAGAATAATGCCAGGTCCCCAAGAGTGTGTAGTCAGAGCTCAGCAGAGTGTGGTTTTCTCTCCCTGTGAAATTTGTTAGGGTGTCAAAGAAAAGAATAATAAATCTGTTATGAATTGCCATGAAAAGCCACAATCACCAAAGTGTTTTCCAGCTGTAAACCTGAAGAAAGATTCCAGTGTGTGCAACTGAAATGTTTCACTTCCATGTCAAGAATGCAGCAATTGTCCGTCACCCCATTCCAGTTGCAAAACAATATGTGTTCAGCAATGTCAAGTGGGGTTCAAAAAACACTTTTCCAACTTGCAAAATTACTCAAAGCCAACTTTTTTTCCAGCAGAACACAATGCTTTTAGCTCATCTGATCAATTTTTAATTTTCCCATTAATCTTGTTAGCCCAGCAGCAATCCAATAAACTCCAAAGGGTAGCTGGGCTCTGCCATTTCTGTAAGCACTGGAGGAATAAATGTAGTGTGTGGAGTGATTTATGCAAGTTCACTTGTGTTTCCCAGTTGTGGTTGCAGTTCCCCTGCAGCTTCAACACTCTTCAGGAACCTTCTTGCTTCTTGCCCTACTGCTGTGCTCCTGGATGGGCTGTCTGGGTCTCCCATCTGTGCTGCTGTCTCCCAGCCCACCCACACCAGATCAACCTGTCACTGTGATGAGTGTGGAGAAAGGAGCCAGGAGTGGGGCTGAGAATTGTCAGTGTCAGCCCACCTGCCTGCCCAGCAGTGTTGGGCCAATGCCTCCACCAGCCTGCTCTGACTGTGGCAGCAAAAGGAGGAGACATCAGAGGAGGACAGCAAGGCTGGGGGAACCAGGAGCACAGAGGAGTGAGGAGCTAGTGGGACTCGAAAGTTTATTTCATAAAGATGTATTTCAGAGGGAGGGTTTAACTTTGGTGCATGAGAAAAATGCCTGGTCAGAGAACGAGACAGAGGCAGTCATTTTGATATGAGGCATCTGAAAGGATCATGGATTTCTGATGAGCTCTGAGACCTGCAGATCTCCTGGGTCTGAGATGTGAAGTCAAGCATGGGATGGAATCATTTCCTGGATGAGTTAATAATATTCAGCATTATCGAATGGTGAACGGGTGTTGGATCCCAGAAACCTGGGATTTTTGAGCTTTCTGTGCTTTCTGGCACTGACCCTCTGGTGAACACTGCTTTTGACCTGAGGCCTTGGAGAAGACTTCAGAATTTGAGTGATGGAGTTAAAATCATGGGTGTGTAGTTAAATAGAAGTGTGTGCTTTCACATGGTGAAGGGTTTTAAATTTGAAGTTTTTATAATATAGTAATAGGTATGGGACAGAATGGAGGATTTTGGGTGTTGTCTCCTTTCAGTGTTCATCTTCCTTCTTCTTGATTTCAGGTAGTAGTTTCTGGTTGGATAGTTAGTGCTGCACTGGGAGTCACAGGAATTTGGTTATTGGGTCAAAAGTATAAATAATATAGGTGTAATTCTCTATTGGACTGTTTAGCTTTAAAAGACCTTGTAACTAGCTAGATTCTCCTCCATTTTGCTCGCTTTTAGCTGGTAGCAAGAAGTATTGCAGAACTCTCTGTATTTTAGATAAGATTTAATAAACAACCAAGCCCAAACATGAGAAAATTAGTTTCCTTCGTGTTTTTAATCCTGACTCTGAGCAAAGACAGAAGAAAACTGCAGACAAGCCACAAATTAAGTGGTGCAAATACCACCATTACAAATGGGAGACCAGGGAGGGAGTCTGTGCATGGCAGTCAGGCTGTGTGTCCTGCCAGGCATAAGAGTCACGGACAGAGTCCCAGATGGGGTCTCTCTCCCTCAGGGTGGACAGGAACAGTGACTGAGCCAAGGCAGCTGGAGAGCAGAGATCCCAACCATACCCCTGCAAGGGGAGAAGCAAAGGTATTCCCACTGCTCCTTCATTCTTTAGTTGCTGTTGAGGACGTACTCAATGACTCAAGTGATTCTGCTTGTGGAGAATCCTCATCCTTAAAAAAAGAATCAAGTGAAGCTGAGATCCCAGCAGTACTTATAAGTTCCTCCTGGATGCTAAACTCTTTGGGATGACAAATTCCCTGGACTGCATCTCTAAAGCACATAACGCAGCACAGACCTGCTTCTCCTCTGGTGTGTCTCTGACTGCAGCAGGAATGTGTAGTTCTGGTGTGGCTCCTGGGACCTGGCATGTCTGTGGGCTCCTCTCCAACATGTCAAGAGCTGCTGGCTGTTCCACAGGGCTCCTTGGGCTGGTTTGGCTTTGACTGAGGACACGGAATCACAGAATGTTAAGCAGCTTCTTCCTAATATCTAACTCAAATTTCCCCTCTTTAAATTTTCATCCATTACTCCTTGTCCTGTCACTACAGTTTCTGATGAAAAGTCCCTCTCTGGCTTCTCTGTGGGCCTTGTTCAGGTACTGGAAGGTTCCTATGAGATCTCTCCTCTCCTCCAAGCTGAACAGTCCCAACTTTCTCAGCCTGTCTTTGCAGGGCACATCTTCCAGTCCTCTTACCAGCTTTGAATTCCCATTCACTTTGTTGAACTTGAGGAGGTTTACGCTGGCCCAAAGCTCCCCATCACTTTCTGTGCTGGCTGGGGGGTTGGGGGATGTTCTCAAGGGTTAACAGCCACTGCCAGCTGTGGCTCTCCAGCAGGGACAGAGAGGGCCCAGGCACCCTGCCAGGAGGTAATGCTGTTTGAGCACTGCTGGCAAAGACTTCAAACCCCTCAGCTAATTTCGGATGTTCTGCTTGTGACATGGAAAGCTGCATTCCCATCTAGGAAAGAGCTCTTCTCTGGGACTAGGAAGGGAAAGGACTATTTATTGTCAATATATATAACATTGTCAAAAGTGGCACATCTATCTTTCTGAAAGCCTTGTCTGAGGTGGTTTCCTTCATGTGACATTTCCTCCAAGGAGCCCCAAATATGCTGCAGAAGAGGCCATCACAAAATGCTGGAGACACAATGCAGGACAACCACTCCCTCTTATTCCAAGAGTCCGAGAGAATAAAAAATGGAGAACATTAAAATCAGAGAGAAAGAATTGGGCAAAGTCATGCTTACTTTCTCACACTGGCGAAGTTGCATATAACTTTTTATCTACAATAAAAATAACTAAATATATATCTATAATAAATACAACCTTTTCTTTAAGCCAGTTAAAAGAGAGTTTTAGCTGAATCAGACTTGGACCCTACACGTCAGTAGCAGATAATCCTGCCTGTCTGTGAGGCCCAGGTAAGAAAACAGGAGCGTGCTTGTCTCCAATGGAGATGCCATGTTTTTTAGCTCTCCCTGGTTTAGGAGTTGCTGGGGAGAGCCACCCAGGCTCCATTTGGTGCTCCCTTGTGGAGACAAAGGCTCTTCTACTGCACTAGAAGACTAAACATGGAAACCAGTCTGGGGAGGCTGGATTCCCCACATCTGGCCTGGGAAGGATGATGGGTCTGGAGACTTTTAATCAGTGAGGGACTTCCCAGGGTATGGTGTTGACAGATGCCAGTAATGAGATCATGGAAGAGGCATCAGCATAAGATGACCTGATTAGTCTCTCTTTGTCCTGGACATGTGTCTAACCCAGAGCCTCTACCTTGTAATGCGCTGGGTCTGTGGTGTGTTGACAGCACGAGATACACATGGCCTGTGACGACACTTGGCAAGGCTGAAACAGTGTCCCCTAGCCCTCAAAGCTGCTGGATTTAGGAAGTTTGGGATGGGGATTGCTCCCTGTCTGTTGTCAGCTGTATGGTGAAGTTTTACTCCTAGCTGCCTTGTTCCCCAGGGAAACAGATATATATGGGTTTAAGGATGTCACCATTAGTACCATGACTCTTCTCAGGAAGCTACAGGGTAATGCACTCATTCCGTTGCTTTGCTGTCCCTATTTGGTAAATACAGACAGTGCCTTGCAGACTGGCCCTGCCTTAGACCCTGTGAATGTGCTGTCAGTGTCAGTGCTGAGATTTCCATATCCTAATCCCCCACGTCTGAAAGTTTCAGTCAAAACTGAGAACAGGATGGGGATGAGGATTCCTTTCTGACCTTCTAGTTTTAGAGATGGGAGAATGCTTTGTGCAGGGACTGAGAGGGCAGTGAGGATCCTGCTGCACAGGAGCTGCTGGTGCCAGGACACCAGAGCAGGAAGAGTGAGTGCCACTGACTCCGACAGCAGTCCTGAGGCTTTGCTATCATGTTGTCTCTGTTCAGTGTCAATTACTTGGGACTTGGTGAAATTTAGGCTTGTGACATGTTTCTTCCTCCACAATGGTTAAAGAAGCCTCAGATCTGTATGAATAAACCTGCTTATTTTCAGAAAAATTAAGGAATGCCATGTACTTCTGTACTGTGCTGCAGGTTTCCCTCATCATTCAGGGGATGTGCAATTGAAGATTGTGTCTCTGCTGGGCCTAAGGGACACCAAGAAATTCTCAGCATCACTGCTGATCATCTGAATAGAGAAGCAGAAAGGCAACACAATCTCCATGCTGAAAGTAGCAAATCCAGGCACGAAAAATGCAGTGACATCCACAGCAACATGACAAGCCTCTGGCACAGACAAAATCTCTTTGGTCTCCTATTTTGCGCTGACACTGTCTGCTTCTTATAGCTGCAAGAGGCTGTAGGAGCACTGGGATGTGCCCTCCAGACCCTCCATGCTGGGGTCACGCAGTAGCTGATGTTACTGCCACAGCAAAGGTTCCCACGTGGCTTTCCAGGAGTCTCCATCTGAGTGCTCTGACCCTACACAGATGTTCCCATGCTCTGTGGATATGTCAGGATTTCTGGACATCTGCTTGCCTGGTAAGATCAGCTGCCCCAGTCAGGCTGCCTGACGTGTAAATTATGGACAAATGTACTGCAATCTACAAATGCCACCATGGAGACAGAGCACGTCCCCAGGAACACGGAGAGCTGGCTGCCCTCCCCTTGTTGGGATGGTTTTTGCACATGTAGCAAGTGCTTTTTGTCATTAGCTCACATAGATCTTCCTTATAAATCCACTTTGGCTTAACAACCTTGCTGCAGAGAGTGGGAGTTTTTCCTTTGGTTCACAAGTGCAGCTGGGATGTGAAGCTGCATGGGTTCACACACTGGGCTCAAATGTTGGCACCAATGCTTAATGCACAGCTGTGGAGGAAGGGAGCAGAGAGGATGGGGAAAGGAACCAAGAATGTGGAAAAAGAGGTATTTGTTTGTAAAAGAGGAGCATAGAGCCAGGAAAAAAAGAAAAACAAAGAAATGCAGAAAAATTAGTGAGGGAAGAGGAAAGAGCAGGGAGTGAAAGAGGGAGTTTTAGAAAATCAGGAGATGATGCTTTTATTGTGCTGCAGGTGCTTGCCCACGCCAGACTAATGTTCAGCTGGTTCTCTTAGTCCTCTCAGAGAGAGAGAGCTGGCATCCCTCTGACTACAAACCACGTATGTGCAAATAAAACCCACAGCAGCTGAAACACCCTGAAATGAAACACAGGAGATTAGATTACAAGCTAATTGGGCTGAGATGCTTTCAGAGGAATGAAAGTTTTGGCAGGAGACAATTTCTCCAGAGGAGATGGCCTTGTCAAACCCTCCTCTTCCCCTTCTCCATTAAGCAACCTCATCCCTGCTCTGCAGAAAAGGCTGTGCAATTTTTTTGGTCTGTTGGAGGTTTCCATCCTGGGCAGGTCTCCAAAAGGCTCTGGGACCTTCTTCTGCCCATGCATTAAACCAGTATTTTCTGCTGCACTCCAAATGAGAACTTCTTTAGGAAGTCAAATGACATTGAAGTTTTCGATGGCAAAACACATTTCTAGTAACATGGTCAGGGACCTCCTGCCCATGTGGGCTCATTTAGTCTGGAAGAAGAGTGTGAAAGGAGAAATTCAGCAGCTGTCCACAAGTCCTTGATAGACAATGATAAAACGATGGAAACAAACCCTTCTCAGGAGTATGGGGCAGTAAGAGAGGGGAAAGGGGGGTCTGCAGCTTGGGAGGGACAGCAGGAAAAACATAATTTCATGAGGAATGTAGTGCAGCACTGGAGCAGGTTGTAGAGAGGAAACTCAGCCTCTGTCTTTGTAGGTTTTCAAAATCTGGGTGGCAAAGGTCTGACCTAATCTAGAGCTGTCAGTCATATGTCTTTGAGCAGGAGGCTGGGCAAGAGGCCTCCAGAACAACCTTCCAACCACTGTGTCCACAGTTCTAGGGTTATTTCCACTCAGTTTCAGCATTTTATTATTTTAGCTTCTGAAACTCTCTTATGATTGCTTTCCTTTTAAAAATACGTCCTTAGATTGTAGCAGATGATTGAATCTGATCCATCTTCGGTATGTTACTAGAAAACCTTTCTAGTTGTTAAAACTACCCAATTTGTGTATTCTGAAGCCAGCTAGGAGCACAACTTGGATTTGAGGTTGAGCATTATGCAGTTGGGCTCTTGGGTAGAGTATTTTATTTAAATTTAAGGTTGGTTTTCCTTTTGTTAATAAAATATTCATCCTTTAATGCCACATAGTCAAACAACAGTTGGAGAACTGAAGAATTGGTGGTTCCAATTCTGCAAGTTCATTAGGAAACCCATAACATTTATTAGGTGCTGAAAGCTAACACATGATGTGTTAAAACTTTGATTTAAAATGAGCTTTATATATAATCCCTGAGACACCAGAGCATCAAGGTTAGATAAGGTTTCTCTGTACTACACTTAAGAAAGCCGAATGAAAACAGTTGAGGTGAGTGACATTAACAAAAATTACTTCATATTATAGCAACTTACTTCTGACTCATACAATCTTCCCTGTTTGTTAGTCCCAAAATTAAATAGAAGAAAAGCTGTGTTTTTATGGAAAAGAAAGCAGCATATTTTTTCTTTGGATGCTCTGAAGCTGAGCTGAGCAAAATCTGATTTACTCAGATTTAACCCTAAATTGTGTGGCTCCTGCAGGAATCTCACAGTAGTATTCTATTTTTTTTTCAGGTGCAGAAGAGTTTGGGATTTTTGTAGTTTTATTTTATGTGATTATTCACTCTGCTGACATTTAAGGAAATGATGGTTGGTTTCCCCATTGTTTATAAAACCTTTCCCTTTCCAGCAAATGTTACCTACTTTTTTCCTAATCCTTCACTGGCCAGGGTAAGTACAGCATTATAGGTTTCATACCTTGTTGTTTAATTCTTTCTTGGCTTCAAGAAGCTGTGGTATGCAAGTTAATTTCCAGTCTTTCAAATCTTCTCCTTCAGATCAACCCTTTTGATTCTGTTAGAAAAGATAGAACATAATCAGAACAATTTGTTTTTATGACTGTCAGAAAACTTCCTGTAAAAAATTCCTACCAAAAATACAGGTATTTTGCAAAATCGATGACCTGCTGTACCCCTGGTCAGCAGCAGTGTTTCAGAAAGGCAAGGCAACTGTAACATTAATATAGCTAAGTGCCAAAATTTAATAAAAAGCTGTCAAACTCTGACAAAAGGTGAGGGAACAAGGAGGTCACGTTGTAGAGGGCACTTCCCTGTGCTCTGGTAATAATAGATTTGCTCTTCTTCAGGGAATCAACCTGGCATAAGCAGTGACATCACTGATTTGAATATCTTGCCTCCTTCCAAACAGTGATATGATATGATATGATATGATATGATATGATATGATATGATATGATATTAGCTGTTGTTGTCAGGGTTCTTGTTGTGGCAGCTTTAAATGGTGTTTACACAACATCAGTGTTTCTTTGAGTCCTGAACAAGAGCTTTGGGATAAAACCATTGTCCTCAGCAAGCCCTTGGCTCTCTCACAAGAAACACATTTATGGTGTTTGCTTCCTAAGGAGGTGAAATGATTAACAAAAACATGTCCAAAGACTGGCTGAGTTTTCTGATCACTGTCTGAAGGGTTAAAGCTTTCTTAATGCAGCTGCCTCAGGAGAGGTAGCTGTCTTTGTAGGACTGTCATATATCCATATTGAAGGTGTTACTTTGTAAACTTTTATCTGCTTGTTTTTGAGCTGAGAATTGATTTCTTGATGACAGTATTTCTTCAGAGTCTTCAGTATATATAGCAGATCCCTCCAGAATCTTTTGATGCCCCTAAAGATTACAGGTAGCAACTGAAAAAATGTTATTGTGTTTCTCCTTTTTTTAAAAACTTTTTAACTTCTGGGAGTTGTGGGATGCCTTGTGATAGCCAGAGATTTCAGTACATGCTCTGCAACTCCTGCAATATTCATTGTAAGGTAACAGTACTACAGAAAGCAAAATTGTATATTTATTTATAGTCAAAGTACTTTTTGTATTAATATTATTATATGTATATATTACAGGCAGGAGTAGATATAAAAAATGAATAAGGTAAAAAACCAAGGAAGCAAATGGTGAAATTTCCATTGTCTGCCCCGAGGACCCAGCGAGCTCCTGTCTAGATGCACTTAGAATTTTGGTATTTTCTTTACAAAAGGAATAATTCTGGAGCATGTATGACTGAACCCCCAGGAACATGGATGCAGGAAGCAAGTGCAGCAGAATCAAGGCTGCAGGGGAAAAAGGAAATGGTCATGGCTCTCACAAGCAAAGCAAGACATACTGACAGTCTCTTACTACCTATATTCTCTCCTATACTTATGGTGATAACAATATCAAGTGAAAACAGAAGTGAAAACAGCCATGATGATGTTAATCCAGACAAAATGGCAGGTAAAAAGGAGAGCAAAAGCCAGGGACATCAGTCAGTTATGCCCTGAGAGATACTGAATGCACCCAGCTTGCTTGGAAGTGGAGGTGCTGTAGATTTGGGAGTTTTCAGCTTTTTTTAATAGATATCTTCCAGATGAAGCTTCAAAAGGCCCAGCCAGAGGCAGTACAAACATTCAGGAAGGGAAGCAGGGCTGGCTGAGGACTGGGCACTAATGTGACCAGGTTTAGTTCATGTGGGGTTGGGAACATTCCACCAGGGACCTGCTTCAGTGGAAGCAGAGAATGACAACAACAGTAAATGGGACGTTATTAGTGGAATGTCTACATGGTGGCAGTAAAGGACACACACTGCAGTGCTGAAATGGGGTACAGGAGGGGCTTGGTAACATTATGAAAAATGGCAAGTCACTGCAAACAGAAGCTTCTGAACAGAGAAAAGGGGCTGGTTTCTGCCAGCCCCACCAGTCACCCACTGAGCTGCACAATGGGAAGTGCCCTGCAGGCTTGGGAGCTGCTGCCCCACTCTGCAGAGGGGTTTGGAGGGAAGGCAAGGAGCCAGGACCGTCAAGTGTTGCTAGCACTGTATTGGAGCAAGAAAATGGAGTTGTAAGGGACCTCTGGAAGCCTCTTGCCCAACCTCGAGCAGCAAGTTGTATACTCTGGCTCAGGAGAAATGCCCACTGCCAGCTGTCTGTCCAGCACTGCCCAGATCTCTCACAGAGCCCATTTGGTACCTACCTACAGAGCTGTTCCATGATGCACATAACCACTTACTCGTGGCCGTCTTAAATGGTGCTGGGCCACATTCAAGCAGCCAAATTGTGCCCTTGGGCTGGATACACAGTTGGCATGACAGGATACATACAAGTCTGTTTCCAAGGCTGGGGATCTGGAACAGTCAATCCAGAGTTTGACATGAACACATAGAGACCAAAATTAGTCCATGATTTAAAATAAACTCTTGAGTTTTATTTTGAGTTTATTTTCTGCTCCCTCCCAAAATGTGGTGAAGGAGCAAACAGCCAGACTGCCTCCAAGAAAGCAGGTTCATATAAACCACAGCCCTCCTGCAACTGGAATCCATTTGGCCAAGAAAACACAAAAATTATGATAGATGTGCCAACCAGCAAACTGCCTGTGAGCCATAATCTTCTTTCTCTCGTGTTCTTGTTTTACAACTTGAATCCCTTGAAAGGGTTAACAAAGCTGCAGAGCAGGGAGGACTCAGAGGGCTCTCAAAAGGCTTTTGATAAAGTCCAGCACAAGAGCCTATTGAGAAACTTGGCCAGGGGTGAAAGGTAAAGTCTTGTCATGGATTAAAAACTGGAGAAGAGATAAGGAGAAAAGAGTAGGAACAAATGACCAATTCTTAGCGTGGAAAGAGATTAACCATGGGTAGCTGCAAGGACAGTATTGCAGACTGGTGCTGTGTTTACCTACCACTGCCCAGCCAGGAGCTAAAATGCACTGTTGGCTCAAAATGTTCAGGATAGCCAAGACTGGGAGACTTAATACAAACCCACGGAAAAATTAACTTAAGAGTCCAGTTCTACCAGGAATTGCTATCATTCAGCATGTCTTAAGAGGTATGAGAGAGTAAAAAGGGCAAATTGGTGTGAGGCAAAGAGATGACAGAGACAGAAAAATACAGGCTAATGCTGGGAAGACAGAACAAACACTTATTAAGCCATTGTCATGGGAAGCAAAATTAGTGCACCAGAATTAAAATGTTAAAAAAGTGAAAATAGGAAAAGGGAAGTTCTGGGAGCATGGCACTGCCCTTGGATTAACTACACTGGCACCCACATCACCTGATGCACACCAGTGGATGGGAGCAAGGCAAGACTGAGGCCTTTAAGAGAATATGAACAGCCTACACAGCTGTGCATAAATTACAAGAGCTCTCCATCCTCCTGCTCCCTGTTTAATTGAATAATCACTGTCTGGACTCAGAAGAGGTACTTGTAGTTTTCCTCTGGAAATCTCTCTCATTGAAGAAAACTTTTGGACAAGTTGTTGCTTTTTCTTTTATTGGGTAAAAATGGCAATAAATTCAATTCAGCTTCCTGAACAGGGTTTTAAAAATATATGACATGAATTACCTGCTAAAATTTCATGGTTGCCCTCATATCATACCTGATAAACCTTATTGTCTCCATTCCACACAGAGTATCACTGTAGTACAGAGGAACTACTACAGTCAGTATTTACCTTGAAGGTGAATTACTTAACTTAAACGTTTATTTGGTGTGGAATAATACATCCACAAGTGTATCTCTCTTCCTTCTCTCAGCAGAGGAGGTCTAGGTGAAAACTTGAGTTTAACTTTTTTAAAAGGTCAGAGCCTTTTGTTAAGTCCCTCCTCTAGTGTTTAGTGCCAGAGACAGAAATAGTTCCCAAAACTCCTGACTCTGGATGTTATACTCAAGTACAAGAGCCCATAAGTGTCCTGGAAGATGTCAAGTGGAGTTTGTTCTTGAAATGTTTTGGCCAGGCAAGAAAACATCATCTCAAGAACCACCCTTAGAAGGGTGGAAAAAGGATGTGGAAATTCATATGCCCTTGTCAAATCCAATCCAGATGTAAAGGCAAGCTAAATAATCAAAAGCTGTTTGTTGCAATGAAAGGTGAAGGGAATTTAACCTACATTTCATGTACATATGATCTCTTCAGGATTCAGTGTTACACAATGCTGTCTCAGGAGTACATGGCATTTCTTATACCCTTCATTCAGTTTTGTTTCTCCTCATTTCTGATTCTTTTGAAAGAGAATACAGAAGGGGAATAGAGAAAAATGGACATAGCAATTAAAAAGCAGATTGTGTCTTTTCTACAGAGGGCTCATCTGCGGCTGCCACAAAATTGTTTGGAAATATCATGGATTCCCTTGATGACAGCATTGCAAGTTAATTAGGTGCACAAAGTCAGGTAATTAGGTGAGTGCAAAGAGGCAAAAGTTGAGAGCTTCCCTGCTGTTAGAAATCTCAGACAAATTGCTTGCCCTTAGGATCAGAGGGGTTCCTCACGTATTAAAGTCTTCCAGCAATTTGTGTTATGCAGGCTGCATTTGATATTGAATTTGATATTGAAATTTGATAAATAACAATGCCACTTATTCAGGTAGCATCAATATGGTATTCTGAAGATTGATCGGATATTATCAGAAGAGCTGGGTTTGCTCTCTGACACACACATCAGGAACCTTCCTGTCATTTCTGTGTCATAAGGGAATGGTGAAAATGTCCTCTGCAAATAGCTGAGATTTGCTCTGAAGTGGAGAGATGAACTATATGGAACCAGAGGTTGCACTTTGTCATAAACATCAGCAAGAGGATTTTTTCTTAAACATGATCTCTGTCTGCTCTCTCCAAGATCAATTAGAAAACTATTGAATTAGCAGAGAATTAAGTTAAAACAGAACCTAAGGCTGATGATCATGTCCTCTCCCTCCCCTGCCTTCATCTACTCTCCAATATGTTCATATAATAGAGCGGAACATTTACAGCCTGGGGCCTACGTGGTCATCCAATGAGCAGGATTGGCATCCGCAAAACAGGCTGGTGAACTGGGCTGGTGAACTGGATCATCCAGAGGTGCAGCCAGGAAAGTTCAAACATGAGCTGAATATGAATGGCTATCACCAAACACCATCCCTCTTGTTCCTATCAGAAATTATTCAAGTGGTAGGTTTAGTAACTCACTAACTAATGAGCTCAGGATGAGCAACTAAAATATGAGCTCACCCCATTTAGCTCCAGGCATTGAACTGTGCTCCCAGGTTTGGAGTCTCACTCCTTATCTCTGTTTAAAGTCAAAAAAGAGGTAGACACTGCCTCATAGTAACTGAATAACCAAAAGAAAATGTACCAGAAGGGTCCATCCCCTCATCCAAAACCAGGACAAAAGCAACTTAATGCATTCCTGACAGTTGGCTGTCAAACCTGCTCCTAAAACCCTTTAGTGATGGAGTTTTCATCCTCAGATCTAAATTTTTTAGAAAACAAAGTGTTTTTCAAACATCCAGTCTATCTCTTCGAGTTCAATCTAAGATTTCTTGCCCAACAGCTAGGAACAAAATTTTTAAGCCATGTCATTTGCTCAGCATGGGGTCAGTCAGATTGGGTTCACTAGATACAAAGAGGTGATTTAAAAAAAATTATGTTTGCATATGAAAATCATACTTTGTCATTTCAGATTGTTTTAGGCAGCAGGAAGAGTGGGGCTGCTGCAAGGGGCAGTGAGCAACCACTCAGCAGGACAAGGTTGGTAAAAGGGAGACAGAGAGAGAGGTCCGGCTAGCAGCTCAGTGACCATCAGATGTGGCAAGGTAATGAGCTAGGTCTGAGGTGCTCCTGGAAATAATTGTTGTTGTAGTTACTACATGTTATTCAAGTACGAAAAACATTGTATGCTTAGGAAAAACACTTATATATTTCAAATTCCAGAAGTCATATTTTGCTTCCAAACTACAGTTGATTAATTCTAAAATGTCAGCTATTACTTTTGCACAGTTCTGTATTTGGCAAATCAGTCCAGATTTTTGAAAATGCTGGTTTTGTTGAATGTTTGCACTTCAGCCCATTATGAGTCTCTGACAGAGAGCACCTTATCATTCCTTAGCCATCAAAACAATTAATAGTAATGTGCAAACAGAGAAAGAAATACTGAATATCTGAATGTCTTCCTTATGTATTACATTTACTTGTTCTCCTTATGCTCTCTGTACATTTCAAAGCCAGCTTTCAGCTGAACAACTACATCCATGCTTTTTTCCATGTGTGTAAGGGGGATGAGATGCAGCAGGTATAAGTTGATATGAGAGAGGTTCAGACCAGGAAAAAGGGGAAATTCTTTCATCATGGGCACAGCAGAGGAACAGGTTGACCCCATAGCTGGCCCTGCTTTGAGCAGAAGGTTGGACTAAAGACCTCCTGGGGTCCCTTTCAGACTGAATTATCTTTAATCTTGAGTGCATTCAATTAATCTCACAGAGACAGCCCCTCTTCCACCAGCTCTGTGTGATAGGCTCACCCTGTGAAGACCAGCAGGGTTTTGGCCTTCTCCAGGCTCTCCAGGACCTCCTTGGGAAATGATAGAAGATATGGCACCAGAAACTCTTAACAGCACATTGCTGGGAATCTGCAGCTCCAATCCACCTTGGTACATCCAAAGGGGAGCACTTTCAAATCTACTGATTTTCATCACACATCTAGGAAGATAGATAATATATGTGGAATTGTGTTCTGGAGATGCCTGATTTCCTATTGAATAAATACAAAAAGATAAAAGACTATTTTAGGAAAAACCAGCCTCTCCTCTCAGGTTATCTGAAGCACCAAACTCAACTGATTGCAAAGTGAAATTCAGTATTAGATGTATTGGATTTGTGCTCCCAGGCTGCGTCTACAACCACACTGAGGCAGTGACTACTTGAGGCTGTGATCAATTGCTGCCATTCCAGGCAGGAGGATAATGTGAGAGGCAATGAAGTACACAAACAAAGAGTTGATGACCCTAGCAGGGTGCTGCACAGACTCACTTTGGTGCAGGAAACATCCAGGGAAATAGTTCCAACAAGAATTCTGCAGAAACCATTCTGAATCTCTCTACCAACACCACAAATGGTGTTTGTAGAAATCTGTTGCTGCAGAAACAGGGACAAAATGAGCCTCCTGTTCTTTCTCAATAAAGCCAGATCTCAGTAGGGCCATTTTGCATAGTGAACCAATTAATCAGCCCAGGCACTAGATCAGACAAATAATTTTGCTCCTGTGAGGAGCTGTCAGCACACTAGAATGATGAAACCAGCTAAGTATGTGTGGAACTAACTGGGGAAAAAAGTGGTACCTGACCAGAATATATTTGCCACTCAATAATGCCTGCCTGAATTTAGCCTCTCCAGTCATACTAAACTTCAAGTCTGGAAAATACATTGGGAGGAAGAGTAGACTGTCCAGTACAAATTTAAATAGTCAGATCTCTTCTATGAGTGGCACCAAAACACCAAAACCTCCAGCCATCCTTCATGCCAGTCCCTCAGCTTTCAGGAATGATTGCTGAAAACCTCACCAATTATTGTGCCATCTCAATTTTTCATTCTTGGGCAGAATAACAGAGAATGACATGGTTACCAGGCTTGCAACACGAACCACCAGCAATTCTGGTGCAATTCTCAGAAAAGGTGTAGATCACGACACAGCAGAGAGACTCCTATGCTTGCACTGTAGGACATCCTCAGTACAAGCGGATGGATGATGATTATCCATAATTTAATCACTCAAATGGCATGAAAAGTCTATCACTGGTCACTTGAACCAACTCTTTCCAAGGGAGAATTGCTCCATTAGAATATTTTTAGAGAATGACATTTTGAGGTACTCGTTTAACATCTCTAAAGCTTGTTGCAACATTGTGACAGTTGAACAATTTATAGGGATGAAAGCACCCATAATTGTCATTTTTCAAGACAAAGTTGTTTCTTTGATTTTCTAACATCATTCAATTCGTTCTCAAAGGCCCTATAGTGTGACCCTGTGATTACATTTTTTATTCTTTGATTTAGTGACTCTAATTCTTAGGAACTTATCAGAAGCATCACAGAATTCTTAATTTATCTTAAAGATCTTGCTCCCAGGGCAACTGATTACATAAGAAAGTCACATTTTATTCAAAAGAATAAGTTTCTAGTCCTCTGAGTTACAAAGCAAATTTAAAACACAGATCTGAAATATCCCAATGGCTTGCAAACTGTAAGATAAATTGGAAGAGTGCTTGTTTCTGTATCTCATTATTTTGAAGTCAGTCTTAAAATGAAAGACTCTTGTAAATCTTGTAAAATGGCAATTATAGGTGATTTCCTCCATAGAAACTCTTCAGATTTGAAATCTGTAACCATGAACATTTTGGTGCTTCTGTCTCCCATATCAGATACAGAACATTTTATGTGAGAATATGAAACTTTTAGCCTGTGCTTATATTTATACTCCCCCCAGCCAGCTTCCTAAAGAGTAGACACAGATATTGCATAGACATTGTAATTCCACCAGATTAGAAAAGCCCCCATCATATTGATTACCTCTTTCAGTCAAAGGCATTACATGGCATCCTGCTTTGCACTGGATTTTGGTGTTCTGCACTGGATTATAAGCATTTCTATTATTTTATGTTTTGTAGCTTCGTTAGTTTTCTCTCTGTGGAGTCCCTCTCCACAAAGTCTCATATCTATATCCACAATTACTATCCTGTAAATATGTGAGTTTGGTTGAGGGTACTCTTAATATTCAGAGTGCAATATTTTTTTATCCAACAGCTACAGAACAGATATTAATAGAAGACAGAGATAACTTCTGTGAAGTGCATGGACCTTAGTTCCTGCTTTCCTTTGCAGACCAAAAGCACAGTCTCTCCAACAGCATTTGTCTAAATGTGCTTTTTGTTGTCTGTGTGGAGCTACGCTGCGAGTCCCAGAGCTTTCCCAGGGAAGTGCCACTGCTGGGAAACAGAGCACTCTGGAAGAATGAAGACTTTCTCCAGGTCTGCACTGGTGCTGATTCATGCAGCAGCTCCTGGGGTGTGCTCAGAGCCAGGTGAAGATCCAATGCAAGGGAAGGCCAGGATGGGAGCTGTGTTTCACCAGTCCTCACACCTTACAGGAGAGCTGTGGAGACCAACAGTGGCTCAGCAGCACGGGAGGTGAACAATAGGGCAAAGATGTTAGGCAAGATGTGTACCTATGAAAAGGTAATAACAAAATACAAGAACTGTATGCTCAGCACCTTCATTAGGTGGTGTTCAGTTCTCTCTTCAGAACACAGAATTGAGCAGCTGGCAGGCAAAGGCCACTGTCCTGCCAGAGCCTTGGGTCACCCTGTCCAATGGCACAAGGCTGGGTATTCATCTTCTAAGGAAGCAGAGCTATGCTGCTGAAGACTGCCCAGTTAATTCCACCTCAGGTGTCCCCCAAATATGGTCCCAAAACCTCAACTTAGCTGTAAGAAGGTGTAAAAGATGCCTAGTCCCACACTGGATGTCTCTCTGACCCTAACAGAGACCTCGGGCTGCTCCCGGAATAACAGACCAGATACGAAAGCAGAATTTCTAGCATATGATAAACGGCCTTGATGTTCTTACTTGAAATTTGTCTGTGGTTTGAAGTGTGCTGAACCTATACTTATCTGAAGCTTCTCAAAAACTGAAAATTCTTGGAAAATGGCAGCCCAGAAACAATGTGATGTAATGCTTGAAAATGAAATGTACTCCTTGGACTGAGAGCCTGCCTAGCAGATCTGATGGGCTTATGTTTCCAAATGCTGATGATTAGTTTTTAACATGCACACCTAGCTGCTTTTCACAAAAATCTGCATGCAATCACAATTCCCTTTTCTTCTAAAGATTGTACAGAGGAGATGCAATAGAGAGCAGTATTTTTAATGTATACACTAATTTAAATTGAGACTTAAATAATGCTATGACAAGCACCATAGAATGAAAAAGTGGTAAGTATTTTAAAATGAAAGTCCCAATTCATCAGGAACACTCATCAGTGGGGTTATTTCCATACATGAAGTTTGGCATTCACTTAAGTACCTTTTTGGACCTGGGCCGGGGAATAATATTGATTTTGATGAGCTTTCCATTAATGACTCTAAAAGATTAAACACTTGGTTTTGGGGGTAATCACGCAAGTAAACAAATTGTTTTGATTTTCTCTAAAATACCCCATTGGTCCCAAAGGCCAGCTGGTTCAAATTTACTCCTGGAGTAAATCTAATGGCTTAGTTGCCATTAGATGTCTGTGAGGCAGGAGATGGCATTCTATAAATACTGTATGACCATGACCAGAGAGGGGTGATGCTCGTTCCCAAATTGGATCAAGCGAATGCTGATATGTGAAATATGTTCCCTGCTCTCTTTCCTGGCCTCTTCTCCCACTACCCCGTTTCTGCTCCCTCTGATTACATCTTACCATGCCTTATACCCCTTAATGCCTGGCTAATTTTAGAATCAACATCATGCCAAAGGAATGGTGATAATCATATATGCATAGACAAAATATGTGAAGCCATGTAGGTTGATAGTGTGCCATCTTCTATGGACATTTATAACACCTCGGAAAGGATCACTGAGGAAATGACATATGTTACAAATTAGTTGTGTTGCTAATAATAGTAATCTTTGGTTTACAGTGTTGGTTTCTTTAATTTGGAGCAGGTGAGAATCACCAAGGGTCCATGACCTGCACAGGGTTCATGGAGCAGTTTGAAATGTGTGGCGAAAACATAAGCTGGAACGTGAATCACCTACACACCCGAACAAATGCACACTTTGGGTTACCTTTCTGTGAGACTCTATGCACACATTCAGTCATTGCTGCACCTTTGATACTTGGGAGCAGCGAATGCCTGGGAAGAGTTGGGGCAGCATTGTCTGGAAAGCTTCCAACACACTTCCAACACTCATGGGAATTATTTACCATGAGGCTGGAGTAATTTGGGTTGAAAAACAGCAACTGTCTAACCACAACTGAAACTATGTAGGATTAGAAGGAAAAAAGAATTATCCCGACAAAATTACAAGTAATACTTTAAAGTATGTTCTTCCTTGAATATGACTCTGTTGATGCAAGCAGATACCTTATAAAAGGGACCCTAAGTGCTGTTCTCCATGGGGTAACATTGACTTTCTTTGAGATAATCTTACTAATGCATATCAACACATAAAATACCCTGGACATACACCAGCTGCCAGTATTCCAAACTATGATTTTAAGTCTGCCACTAACATCTCTTAGATTTCCTTCTAAAGCCTCTCTGGCTGTTCTTTTTTTAAATAACTAATTTTTCTGCCTTTTCTATCAGCTTTTGTGACTTACACCTCTAGTTCTCTTCTTCATTCACTCAAATATCTGAAAAATGCCAAAGTCCCTGCGTTTAGATTCAATCTGGAGTCAAAGGCTTGTTACCATACAACACAACATTATTTGATGACAGATGACTTTAGCTGTAGGGGATGACTGCCCAAAGGCTGTAATGATTAGCTCTTTTTAAAAAGATCTTGACCACTTCTTTCACCTGGCTTGAACAAATACTATGTTCCTCATCTACAATAAAGCTTCATTCAACCATCACCAAGATAATAGGTTATTGTAGCCTTAACCAACCTAGTCATCTCACCTTGCTAATGTAAGGGTCTTCTACTAGTTTCTATATTAAGTGTACAAAAGAAGAAAAAAAATAGGACAAATATAATTTTATAATGAGATAGATAAAAATCAGAATGTCCTTGGCAGTGACTGCTCTGAGTTATATCCCTATGAAATAACAGGAGGACTGAATAAGGAAAAGTGAGGTCGTAATAGATATTAAAGACTTGGCATACTAAAGACTTAGATGGGTGCAGTAAGCATGGATCATGGCTGTGTGGAAGCAGGTAGGAAAACTCAGAGGAATCAGAATGAAATCTTCAGAGCTACACCTGGTGTGGCTACTCTGGTGAAGGCATTTGAACTCTCTCATTTGATGCCTGTAAATCATGCAAAATCTGCCTCATGGGACTTTTCACAGTTACAACACTATAATTTTAGCTCTGTGAATGAAAAGACTGAAGAGACAAAGAGCAAAGCCCTTGGTGGTTTGGTGCTAAGCTAATACCAATGAATGGGCATGCTGCTGAGGGAATTCCATGGATATGAGGACACTCCTGATGACAGGAAAATGTAGAACTGAACTTTTTTTCTCTATGATGTGGTTATAAGGACAGACCTCTTGTGGTAGATCACACTCATTTCCCACCTGTGTTTCAGACTCCCTCTAGCCTGCAGAAAGGAGGCAGCAGTGGGATTTCAAAACTCCCTCAAACTACCAGATCCTCAGAATGAAACAGAGAGAAAATTTTCTCAATACTTCAGGGAACATGAAAGGGTGTTAATGGACAGGAACACCTGGAGATGGCATAAAGCCTCTCTCTTCTGCAAACAGTGCAAGATGGAAAAGAATTGGCAGTGAGTGAGCAGCCAAGCCAGGGTTAGAAATCCAAGGGCCATGACTGTAGCAGCAAATCCCTCGTCCAAAGAACAGACTGAAGGAAGAAGACAAGCAGTTTTCCCAGAACTGGTCTGACTGCACTAACTGTTAAACTCATACCCAAAAGCAGAGAGTGAAGTGAGGAAACAGTCAGCAATCATTTAACAGAAAATCAAAATACAGAGAATTGAATTAGTCAAATTATCAGAGATAAAAAGGGAAGAATTATATTGAAAAAGGATTAAGTGGCCAAGAGTAGGAGAATGCAATGACATGATCAGAACTGCTGGGATCTTTCTGACAGCTCAGAAACAAGTCCTTGACCATCAGTGATTTGTGCCCTAACCAGTAAGAAGATAACAGTTGGTGTCTTCTACCCACCAACCGTTCACACTTCAGTTATCTGCTTGTAGATACACAGAATTCACAAGTATCAAATGTAGCTGGAGGGAAAGAGAGGGGATCCTTATTCTAATACATGCTGGAGGCATTTTTCTGCCAAAACTAAACAGCCTTAGAATTTCTAAAAATTACAGAAGTTAATCTCCTTACTCAAACTGTTACATCTAATGCAGGAAATTCAGTATTAAACCTCATCTTTACAGTCTAAGAAGAACTGACCACAGAACTAATTTTAGTGATGGCTTTGATACAAATGGTTTTACTTAATTGGATTTCTTGTATACAGGCAAAATGAAGCCCAGATGATTATTGTAGTGAGCTGATACATATATTCAATCCCTTATAGAACTGTTTTACAAACAGAAACAGTGATAATCCAAATAACTTGGAAAGAAACGTGAAAATACGATTGTAAGCTTTTCAAAGTTTTGTCTTAAAATGGTCAAAAAATATTAATAACCCTGCAGTCAAGAATCAGAACTTCTGAAAACCTTACTCAGAAGCAAAGTCAAGTAATTTATTCATTTTTGAGTAAACACCATTTCAATTGACAATAGAAACGAAAGATCATTTTAAAAGCTTTGAGGAAAATATTAAAAAAATCCACTCAGCATACACTAAAAGGGGAGGAAAACTGTCTAAACTAGAGATTGTCTAAACTAGACAATCTCATAATTACAAGAATCATAATGAAGTAAACTTCTACCAAGGCTGCACAGGGCTTGTCCCTACGCTATTATGTGTTTCTATTGCTCATTGGGTGGTGAGGCACTGGCACAGGTTGCCCAGAGAAGCATCTCCACAGAGTGGAGGTACTGAGGAAACATGAAACTGGGTGGACAAGATCACTTTTACCATGACTGAATGCAAATACTGTATTTAGAGTGAGAGATTCTAAGAAATTTTCATAGCCCAAGACACAGTTCTCTGGAAAACTGACTTGGGAAAACATTAAAAAGCAGCAGTAGCTGTTTAGCCAGCCATGGCTGACAGGTTGATGCAGTGATTAGAAGGGCAAATGGGACTGAATGTCCATGCTAGTTGTCTCTTGCTTTGGTGTCCTCCTTTTTGGGGTCCAGAATCCAAGAAAGTGTTAATAAATTTGGGCAAGAATAGTTTACTCAGGGTGTGGCTTGGAAAAACAATCACAAGAAGAAACATCTCTGTGACTTATGAAAAAAATGGAAGGTGACTGAGTTTTTTGATCACTGTCTAGCAGCAGTCTGACACCAAAGGACTTCATTTTTATGGACAAAGGTGCAGGAGTCCAACTATGAGGAGCTGAGGCCAGACTACTTCAGAATAGAGGATTCTACCAGTGATGGAAACTGGAATAGTTTACAAAAAAAAAAAAAGTTCCATATTTCATTGCTTCTTATCTTAAAAGTCTTTGGATGAAGAGAAAGGGGTTTTTTTCAAGAAGATAGTCTCACTGGAACAGAACTCTGAGAAGGCTCACATCTCACCTTTGGGAAAGTGTTGGACAAGAAGATTAGGGTCACAAAGTTCTGGCCTTTTGAGATACAAATTTGGAGTCTGGATTTTAATCAAATATGTCTTTATATGCCGCTGTCTTGGAATCATCTTCATATTATTCCCTCAAATGTTCCCTGTAAAGAAATCTCTAAGAAGGAAAATTAATTGCAAGTAAACAGATATTGGTTTTGTCATGTTTAATCTAAATCCCAGATACATTCTTATTGGCTTTCCTGGGGTTTGAGAGATGTCAAGTGACCTTGTTTCATTGAGTTCAGTTCCTCACATTTAAGCCAGGATTGCAAAATTAGTGATCAGCCTGTGCTGCGCTGTGCTGCGAGTGTCTGGTTGCAGTTTGTGCCATATGTGCATTCCATTTCAAGGGAGCCTGTGAGAATTTTGAGGACATCTGTTAGCAGCCCTGTCCCACAGGAATGCTCACAAGTCACTTGTGAAACAGCCCATTTTAATTTTGAAAATCCTCTGCTTTGTCTGTGAGATAGGGGATTTTCTTTACAATTTGTCAAGGTTGACTCTGCTGAATCCAACTGCACCAGTTTTGGCATTTAATTCACAACTCAGTGTTTGGAGGAAAAGAATCCATCTTTACTAGTCAAGATGTCCAATTTGCATTTCATTCATTCATTTTCCATTTGTGCTGCCAGGTGTTCTAAGGCCACGTGATATCTCTAGTCTCCCAAGCAGAATATTTTTTAAAACAGGAAGTATTTGAAATTCATTATTAAAAGAGCTTGTCCGCTTTTCACAAATCCCTTCTCATCTTGACAGATCAGATATTTCATAGGCTCAGGTTTTAGAACAGGATCTTGAAAGGCTCAGGGAACTTCAGCTTCCCTGTAATTTTGAAGACATTTTGAAATCACACAATCTCAGATCTCAGTGGAAATATTTGATGATTTCATACTTGACAATTACCTCTCACCACAACCCTTGTCTCAGAGTGTGTCGCTATTGACAGCTCTTTAGTGCCCTCTCATGATGATTTGTGTTTGACAGCATGAGAGAACATGCACTTTTGGCTACGCAAGAGTGATGGTTGATGTGCAAACTCCTGCACCATAAGTGACCCTTTGTAATGAGATAAATACATTTAAAAACTATAGTCCTACCACTCATCTCCACCCCTGTTGTGGAACCAGGCTCCTGTACAATCCTGCTATTGCAAAAGAGAACTGAAAACCCAACTGTGTAGGGTTCTGTGTCTGTAATGAGTATCATTTCCATTGCCCAAAACTGTCTAGGTTTTCACAGGAGGCACAGAAATATAGGGATGGTGCCCTAAGCCTATGAATGCTGATAACAATACTTCTCTTGAGTTTATCAAGTTTAGTATTTTATCAATGACTCAGTCTTAAAAAAAAGAAGGTACCTTGTAAACTGACAAAGAGTGGGGAATTAATGGGGAAGGACTACAATAGAAACTGATCTGGCCTTACTCGATTTAACTATATGAGCCTAAGACATGTAGATATCTCTGTGTGTGTGTGTGTGATTGAGCATTAGGCAAAATAAAATCAAATCTCTTCTTTAATCTACTTAATTTAAATATTTGTGAGAAGTCAGCTGGTGAGTGGTGCGTATCAGAGCTCACTGAAGATCTCCAGGGAAAACAAACATATCTTAAAAATATTAAGGTCCTTTTCTGGCTAGTCACAGTGCCGGTGCTGATGAGGTGCTGAGAATGCATCCATGGTTCCATCTAAAAACATTCACCAGAGGCATTTTTTATTGAAAAATCAGACAGAGCTCTCAGCAAGCTGATCTAGTGGAAGATGTCCCTGATCATTGCAGGGGAGTCAGATTAGATGATCCTTAAAGGTCACTTCCAACCCAAAATATTTTATGATTCTATGATCTTTCTTTATATACTGTTGGTCAGTAAAGTTGTATTTTAGACATTAAATGCATCATTTGGCCTAAAGAACTTGGGTGGTTACAGGGCTGGGGTTGTTTTTTCAGTGAGAATACAAATTGACCTGTCAAAGCTCACAAATAAAAAACTTGGTGGAATCTGGCTACTTTTTCACAAAGATACACTTTTCTCTTCTGCTTGCTTAATGGCTCAGGAAGCTTAGATTTCCTTCACAGGAAAAGTTTCCAGAGCAGTTTAGCTGCTAAAATAATGTATTTATAACCATGGTAAAAGTAGTCATCTGTTTCATTACTAGCCATTTTTTTTAGACATTCTCTGCCACTTTTGAATTTGCCAGTGTCTCTGGATGAGAAGAAGACATCAAAAAAAGAATAATAAAGTATGTCTGAATAGTAGAAGACTGTAAGAACTGGCAGAGTTAGCTGATAACAGAATCAGTACCTGAAAAACCCTTATTGTGCTGTTTCTGTACTATAAGCAAGATATTTTCTGGAAAAAGGCCTTTAGACACAAACATGGTGTAGAGAAAAGTGTCTGGGAACAGGAGATATTATGTCTGCTGAATCCTTATCAAAAACCTGAACCTGATATGCAACTCAAAGATGACTTAATGTGAAAATAAGCAATCTTAAATAAGGAGATACACATCTTGGAGGTTTTCCAGTCCTTTTAAATTATGGTTCCTCTTCCCAAACAACAGCTCTGTTAATGCTTGGTTATCAAGATCTTTCAGATGGAAGAAATATAAAAATCTTCAGATGAAGGACTGCTTTGCTGCTGATGGGTAATCATGCAATGTCCAGCACCACACAGTGAGCTCGAGGAACCGTAATGTTAACTATGCTGCACAGCAGCTCAGAAGGGGTAAGAGCTTAATCACAGCTTGATCCTGCTATCCCACTGGGATGCAATCTTTTATGGAATAATTGCACATATGTCAATGGGATTGCAAGAAAGGTGAATTCTGCATGGAGATTTTAACAGAGCAGTATTCTTGGTAACAGGCTGCAAGATGCATTTGTTCCTTAGAAGTGACAAAAACTAATTTAAACCAGCTTCAGTTACAAAGCAACTGAAAACAAGGATTCAAAAACTGCTGTTCTGGCATTTTGTGTCTGCAGCACAGGTGCCACATAAACCTGCAAGTAGCTGCTTAGTGGCACTGTTCTGTGTGGAGCATTTCCAAACCCCACTAAGCAGGAGACAGAGCACACCCCAATGGTGGGACCCTCCTCACAGCCTTCAACACATCCAACACGTCTCACAGCTCTGTCAATTCTTTAATTCCTTGTTAAAAATACTAAGCATCAGTCCTACTAAGAATATTGTAGGGGAAGGTTCATGTACATTCTTTGGCCAGTTGTAACTGACCTTTTCTTTTCTCTTAGGCAATTTCTAGTCCGTGACAATATTTGGTCTCATATACCAGGGTATTTGTTTCCCAGATTGCCTCCTGTGGAGGACTTTGTCCTATGTCTCTTGGAAGTCTAAGAAAGTCACATCCACTCTTCTGGGAATGTATTAAAAAACGAGTAGATTAGAGACAATTTCCCTTCAGTGAATCCAGACTGAGTCGTCCCCATTCTGTCATGTTCATCCAACTAAACTTCTGGTTTTGATTAGTTTCAGCCAATGCAGCTGGCACTGGAGAAGGGCTCGTTGGTCCCCCATCCTAGGATCAGCTCTTTCTGAAACACAGATATGACATAAATAAGAGGCAGGGTATTTTTGTTAGCAACTCAGCTCCTCTTTCCTTAAATTCCTCCAGTTCTCCTGGGGTATATACCTTTCATTCCTAGCAGCTTGTGGCTCTTTAGTTTGTTCAACACCTCATGTTTTAACATCTCACTGTCTACGATGTGAGCCTGAAAAAATACATCTGGGGCCAGTATTTCCCAGCATCCTTTGTGGTGCAGACTGATATTAATAAATCCTTTAACTCTGCTCTAAAGGTCTTTATGCTCCTAAATACTTCGTTGTTACCTTGCCACTCTGGGGAGTCTCTCAGAGGCTTCCTGTTTCTGCTGTGATGAAGTTTGACATTGTGGGCTATCTGCCTCTCTGAAAGCACTGTTCCACAAGGTACATGCCTTTGGATACTGCATCCATAGAACTGCATTTCCATTTGCTGATCTTTGGCACTGAGGCACACTGCTGTCCTCACAGCATGCAGCTGAAATAGATACTCCTAAAATGCACAGTGCACGTGCAGAACTGGAGCTCCTTAGAAGCCTGGGCATGGCCAGGTTCTGCTCTAAAACGAATAAAGAAATCATTCAGATCCCCAGTCATGGCTTCTTTTGAGTGTTCAGTTACCACAGAATGAAGCGTCAGTCTCACGGTGGTCATGTGCCAAGATGCCTGGTTTGAGGAAGGGCATTCTCTGAAATATCTGGGGAAGATATTTCCTTTGAGCTGATAACACTGAGCCAGCAATTCCTTTCAAAATCGATCTTGAAATAAATGGTGCATTATTTCACAGGCTTCTGTCAGTTACAGCTGGCAGTGAATCATACCCAAAGGAAACAGCACCACCACACTGAGCAAGCTTGACAGTACCACTAAGCTCTGGAGCAGAGCTGGAGGGGTATTTGCCCACCTTTGCTAAAGGAAAGTAGATGCAAACCATTCTTGCCAGCTTGCAAATAATTTCTGTTCCAGCTCTCTTCTTTATTGGGTGCACATTTTCTTGTCTGAAGGAACAAACACTGATTTCAGCAGATGTTATGCAAAATGGAGAGAATGGAAAGTGTGGGTGTTTGTTCAGAAGAGACAGTGTTTATCCCCCTCAGATGCTGTAGGTTTTATGGAGAGCAGCTGGCGTGGCCTCCCTCAGTGAGTGAGACAATAGATGTCTTATTCTTGTTACTCTATCTCTCAGATAGGAATTTATTTTCCCTATGAATATCTTCAGAGCAGCTCTCCATGGCATGGCTCCCCCTGAGCTGTCAACTTCAGGAGAAGCTCAGGCCATGAACCATTCACTCAGGAGAGATTAGATAACAATTAACTATGGTATTTATGACGCCAAAACTGTGTAGAATTGGAAGCAGAAGACCATAACAGAAGCAGAGAAAATGTCTTTGGGTGCAGTCCAGGCCATAGGTATTTTCCTGACCCAGCTTTCCCTTTCTAATTATTATAATTTTTTGTGTTTATATTGTTGGACCAACATGCCATTAAGCTAAACCCTTCCTTCACCATGTTTTCAGCCACTGGACAGGAATTGCTAATGAAGAGTTGCATCCTTGCTTGGATGGAGCAGGAAGCCATCCTGGGGGATAGTAATTTCATCCTGATGTTAAACTTGCTTGTGTTCACACACTGTGCTGGGCTGATGAGCCAATGCTTGGTGTTGTCTCAGGCATTCAACTGCCCCAATACCAAGGTCGTGGTTGCCATATCCTTGCTTCAAAAACCCTCCTCAGAGGGATAAATTGACAGATTCTGGCATATTCTCACCATGTTTTTTCCCACAATCTAGTTACCCACAGTACTGAGATCTCTCAGCCTGGCCCTTAGTGCCCAGGGCTGTGCACTTCACAATAACCTCTGGATTTTTCCTAATAAAAATACCTGCTCTTGTCTTACTCTTTCCAGTGAATTTCTGCCCCCATTCAATCAGCAGAAGATGAGGCATGTGAGTCTCCTGCAATTGCCATACTGGCCACAAAGAGGTCACAGACTTACTGTGGCAGCCCGTGTCACGCTTCTATTGCTCTGCTTCATTTTCTGTGCCTTCAAATCCCTCATCTCCACACTTATCACTTGAGACAGAAGGTAGGAACATGCACAAATGTTTTTTATAGGAAAACAGATCAGATTGAAATGTAATTGTGTGACCACTGTGACTTGCCTCTCTATTTTTCAGTGTCTGTACTTAGATGTGATTTGTGACACTTGATTTAGGTATACTCTTTTACATTGATTTAGCATGTCAGCCTTGTATTGATCCCACACTTAGGTCTTGTCATTTGTAGACTGTGCAGACTGCAAGCTTCTCTGACTATATGAGAGCTGACATCCAAATCCTCTGTACATGCCACCATCCTCCCCCGTCATGCTCTTGTAATTATTTTCCTGGCTTATATTCTGTCCCAAAATGCAATTGACTGAAAATCAAGTTCAGTTGATTGTCTGTGTTTTCAGGTTTTCTCTTCTTGTGTCTTAAATACCTTTACTGATCTCATGCCTCCAGCTTGTATTGGCATATGAGAAAATCTGGAGGATTGGAAAATCAGCTGAACTACATCTTCTATCAGTCTCCTTGGGATTGTCCAGGTTATGCTGCACCACGGCAAAATTCTTATTTATGTTTCAGTATCTTGTTTCAGATGATGACAAACATAACAACTGGTAGGTAATGCTTGTTGCCATCATGAAGCATGATGCTGCTACCATGTCACATCCTTGAAAGTAACCTGGGCACATCAGCACGCCTCAGTCACAGTGTGGATAGGTTTTGAGCCTGGTGTCGAGACTGGAGCATTGTAGGGATACATGCTGGGAGGAGGGCCCCTTCCTGTGTAGGATCACAGAGTCACAGAGTCAGAGAGCCAAGGAATGATTGGGCTTGGAATGAACCACTGGAGGTCCTCTAGCCAACCTGCCTGCTCAAGCAGGGTCCCTGAGATCAGATCACTCACAATTGTGTCCAGGCAGCTTTAGAATATCTCCAGAGATGAAAGATCCAAAACCCCTTCAGGGCAACCTGTTCCAGTGCTTAGTCATCCTCACAGTAAAGAAGTTCTTCCTCATGTTCTGGAGGAACTTCCTGTGTTCCACTTTCTATCCATTGCCTCTTGTCCTGTTGTCTGGAATCACCAAGAAGAACTTGGCTCCATCCTCTTGACACTCTCCCTTCAGCTGCTTATGGACATGAATAGGATCCTCTCTCAGTCATCTCTTCTCAAGGCTGAACAGGATTCTAGGATGAGCCATTGCATCACATTTTCAGTGACTGAGGTGAGGTGTTTAGGGCATCAGAATGAAATGAAATGAAACAGCATGTTGCTAATGCCATTTGGCATTATACTGGATTTAAATAATCTTTCTAGGGGAAAGAACACATCTTTTACTCTAATTTAAGTGAACCAAGAAAGCAAACTAATTCTTTACATTTCAAGGCACCCTTCTGATCCATTGTTCTATTAAAATTTAGCTTTCAAATCTCATTAATTCTCTAGCTTCTCTGACTGTTAAACTTTCCCTTTGCTTGTCATGCTTTTGTGCAACACAGTGGAGCTCAAAAAACCTGATTTAATTACATCTTAGAAGATCCAGGTTGCAACTACAGAGCTTTCACCCTCACATAGCCCCTAGTCAACTCCCATGCTGGGAATATTTGGGAATATTACCTGTTACATCTGCAATGTAGCTTCATGGAGGAAAAAATTAAGCAGAAACTTAGCCTCTCTGCTAAATGTAGCAGTGTACAAGTCCCCTTGGTTGCTGCAATAATGATGAAGTTGTATTACTACCTAATTAGCAGCTTGATCCTCAGAACTGACCTTCAAAGATATACAAACTCCCTTGCCCAGACACTGAGTTGAAGAAAACACAAACCAAACATTTATAAATCACTTATTTCTTTACTTACCAAACTCCCTTACCTAATCTATGAGGTGAGAGGGCACAAGCCTCTTCCACCGGACAAATGCAAGCAGATTTACAGCAGGGGTGGTGAATTTGCTGTAACAGGGTTATCATCAGAGATAAACTGAGATAGGATCACTATCGGGGAGCAACGAGAGAGCTGGAAAACTTTTCAAAAGGGCACGTAGTGATACGACAAGGGGGAATGGCTTTAAACTGAAAGAAGGAAGGTTTAGATTGAGTATTAGGAAGAAATACTTCACTGTGAGGGTGGTGAGACATTGGGACAGGTTGCCCAAAGAAGTTGCCTATACCGCATCCCTGAAGTGTTCAAGGCCAGGTTGGATGGGGCTCTGAGAAGGTGTCCCTGCCACAGCAGGAGGCTTGGAACAAGAGGATCTTTAAGATCCCTTCCAACCCAAACCATTCTGTGATTCTATGATTCACTGTGGGAAATGGCACAGGACCTTACAAACTCTTTTTTCATCCTTGGATCTAGCTAAATTTTGTTCCACTCCAGAGACAATGTACAAAAGTACTTAAAATGCAATGCTGATACAGATATCAGGCGTCTGACTAAATTTTCTGTGTTCTTTACTTCTGTACCAGAAAATTCGCACCCCTTCCAAAATAAGCATTTTCCTGTTCTCCTTCCAGTGTCTTCTTTGCTTTGCTAATCAGTATATAATGGTATTTATCCATATGCCCCTGCTCATCCTCTCCTGGCAGTGACACTAGACTAGCAGTGTGACTTAGCAGGTGACTTATTTCTGCAGCTTCCACTCTCAGCCTCCCACAGCCCTGCCCAGGTGGAACTGGCCAGTGTCAGGGAATTTCTTTTTTTCTCTTGGGGAAACAAAAGAGTAGTAACAAAAAATGAAGAGTTACTAAGATTTTTTTTTCCTTTTTGCAGAAAAATATGTTTATTTAGCCACAAATTTGTCTATTGACATATGAAGCACATAGTAAATCAGACTTCGCAATAATTTTTTTGATAAAAGCATCCACAGAAGTAGTTCAAGATTCTTGCAAACCTCAGTATGCTTCATATCTTCCCAAAGGGAAGAAAAATACGAACATTTTCTCCTCTCTGAAATATTAATTTTTCCAGCATGTGTGCTCTGCTGACAGTACAACTCCTTTGTCCCTCTTCAGTCCTACTTTCTCTGTGGCCAATGCAAAGATCTTCCCTTCCTCTCCAATTGAGAGAGATCACAGTTGATTTGTGTTTAATCCAACAACTAATTACCTCAAAAACGAGGCCATATAAGCACAGTCAATTGCACCATGAGGCATTTATATGTCTAAATAATGAGCTAAATAGCAATGCCCATGCTGTTTCCACTCCTCATCACCTCCTTAGCAGGGATTGTATCAAGAGTTTGCAGACATTATATGTCAAGACATTCACAATATGCCAGGATCTTGCCCCCCAGTCCATTCTTTATAACTTCAGCCTCACTGAAACATTTGCAGCTTGTCTGAAAGTCTAGCCAAGCACTCACTGCCAGGCTGTGACTGGCCTCCAGCCACTGTCTTTCCTGGGTGCACAAACCCTCTTCACCCGTGTGCCACTGTCACTGTGATCCTACAGCCAAAGCTGGCTGCAAAACCACAGGTTCACACAATGTTTTGTGAGAATGATGAGAGCTGGTGAGACCTTGTTTGTTCCTGTTCCTGCTCTGCCCATCATCCCTGCCTCTCTTATTTACAGTGGAGGGGAGGACTGTGATACCTCTGCCAGCCTCAGTGTGCTGCCAGTGGTGCCACGAGCAGATGCTGTGGAACCCTTCCCACTTCCAGCAGCCTTGGGGCAAGCTCAGACCTGGCTGCTTGCTTCACAAGCCACAGTCTGTCTGCAGGATGTATGCCCCCTTCATGTCCAATTGGTCTTGTGGAGAGCCTTCTGCACTGCCAATCCTCCCTCCGTGCCCACAGGGCCAGCTCTCAGCATGACTCCCTTTGTTCTGTGCTTCACCTACAGTGTTGGCTGTCTGCAGATGTGTTTAAGATTTTCTTATGTGTAAACTGCACATACATTTAGAACCTTTGCCTGACCCTCAGCTGTCATGAGAAGGATGGGGATAGCACCACATCCCTGGGCACGAGGTCAAGGGAGAAACTCTGCATATTCCTGGCAAAAATTCTTTGCTCCAACTATGAGTTCTGCCTTGGGACAATTGCTCTGCTCACAGACCATATTACAGTTTCTAACACTGAGAAACTCTGCCCCTGAGGGTACAGGAGGGTTGAAAAACAGTGACTGTGGAATAGGGCAGCCTCTGCTTACGTAAGGCCTGTGGAGGACCCAAAAATTCCTGAGGAGCCACAGCATCCTGTGAATGTCCTCACCTGAGAGCTGGTTCCAAGGGCTGAGCAGTTCCCTAGGGCTGAAATTAGTAAATATATATTTTCCCCATGGTTATGACATCTCTTAGGTAATTTCAAGCTAAGAAATGTTTGTGCAACAGCGCAGGCCTTCACCTTAGCACAGACATGTCCTCAGACATGAAAACCATGAGATTCAGTTACAAGGTCTGACTGCAATTAAGAGGGAAGCAGAAAGGTACTGCTGACATCCAGGGAGAGATTTATGTCCTGGGGTTTTGTGCTCATTGCACACTGCAAAACCTCAGGAACTGAGTGACAGTCAGTGAGAATAATAGGGGAAAGAGGACAACCCCATTTAATAAATGACACACAAGTGTGATGATTCAGAAGGGCTAATTCCTCCAGACTAAGAAAATTATAAGCAAATTATAAGCAAACAGGAGGAAAGGCAAAGACAGAAGGCTAATGGAAAGCAACAATTTTTCAAATCAAAATAATCACATTCCCACAATCAATAAAGAAGACAATATTGGCTAAAATCCTTCCAGTTTTTGTGGCAAAGTGATGGCTCCAATCAGAAATAGAAAAGCACCATATGACAGAGAAAGAGAGGGGAAGCAGATCAGAGCTGATAAAAATGCAAAGTTCTGAAGCCTAGAAAATTGGTAATGTATGATAGAAATATCCAGGAAAATAAGGACTTTTAAATAATATACCAAAACCAAAGACCTTCTTCCATTGGACCAGAGGACACAGATCCCATAATACAGAAGGAGCCAATGTCAGGAAGGTGATTCCTCCAGTCCCTTTTCCCAATCAATCCCAATCAATCTCCAGGGGAGCTGGAAGGGAAGATGTGCCAGACTACCTCCACTTTTGTCATGCTGTGACACCATATAGAAGAGTTTCCATCCTCTGCTCTTGCTGTACACGTGAACCATGGAGGCTTCATTTGCTCTGGTCCCTGCTGAACTTTTGCTGCTTTCACCTAGGCCAGCAGTAAACGAGAGATTTCCACACAGAGGAGCACACATGCTTCCCTTGAGGGTTGGGAGCTTGCCATTTATATCCTCTGCAAGAGACCTGCTCTCCTTTGAACATGGACAAGCTGAGGTCTTGACTGTGTTTTTACAACATGGCATTTCTCTTGTTAGTCTGCCAAGCCCTTTTTCTACCAGCCACATTCATACAGGCAGTGGACAGTAGCTGTAAGACATGAGCAGCATCGAGACTTTCACCTGCATGGTTGTCTTTACATTATGTCCCACTCAGCCTCTCATTCAGTTCCTGAAGGAGGCACTGCCCGCTAACAAGCTCTCCACAGCTCTTGCCCCAAGGCTCTGCAGACAGTCAGTGGCAGGCCCAGCCCTGCAAAAATCACCTCCCTAGGTGAAGGATAAGGC
Source organism: Rhabdornis inornatus (assembly GCA_013397075.1). Lineage (NCBI taxonomy): Eukaryota > Metazoa > Chordata > Aves > Passeriformes > Rhabdornithidae > Rhabdornis > Rhabdornis inornatus. The sequence goes on from VWZS01001249.1 coordinate 451,805, forward strand.
AGCAACAGGGAATTTCTTATTTACAGGTTAGATGCATGAGTTACCATGATAGTGACATTCTCTGATGGCCTTCAACTGAGGGCCAAAGTTACCAGCCAAGTTTCCAGTGCTCATTTGTGGCCATTGCATCTCCCTCTTCCCTAGAGGCTGAGTCCAGTGCTGGTTGGGGTGGCCTCACATCTCCTTCTGCCCAGCAGGCTCCTGGTGCTGGCAGGTCCCTGCAGGGTGTGACACAGACATCCCAACAGCACCTGGTTCTGCCAGCACCCACGCTAACCTTTCCAACCCCCACAAGCATCTTTTGAAAGCCTGCTGTTGGTTTTGCTGGAAGTTTGATTTGACTTTGTGCTGTGTTCCTCCCTGCAACACACCAAGTATCTCCTCTGTGAACAGTCAAGCTTGGCTCTCTCTTATTTTCTTTGCTCTCTTTGGAAAGAGAGAAAGGGCATCAGAAGCAGAGCTTTTCTCACCAGATCCATTGCTTATCTTCTCTGTGTAACAGACCATTGGATATTGGATCAGCTTCTGATAATACATGAATAGATTTCCCACCCCACATCTGAAAGGTTCTTGGTATGACTCATCTGACTCCTTCTCAGATGCTGTGAGTGCAGCTATAATATAAACCAGCTGTGTCCTAGTTTGGAAAAATATCCATCCACGTTGTTGAGGAATAACTGTGACCAGAAATACTTTAAAATAACTGAAGTAATCCATTTTATTTGTAGGCTGCAGCAAACTGCTGTTCCAGAACGGGCTGCACTTATTGGGCACCACATTATCCTGTGAACAGGATTTATTGCTTCGGATATAAAAAACAGGGAAGATGTTCTTAAAACATCTTCATCCAAGGCATGTCTGTGCCTAAAACTATAGAAAATGTGAGATGTGTTGGGCAGCACATCAGAAAGGTCTGAGGAAGGGAAACCAAGGAAGGCTAAATCCAAAGTGCCATTAATGGTTGTTGGAAGTAAATCCCAGAGAAGGCAGCTTTCAGTCTCTTTTCAAATGCATCAAAGAAAGCTGGAGATATGAACAAGGCTCTGTGTGCTCTTCCCTGCATTTTGGAAATCAGGAACTCCTTCACCTGTCAACAGACTGAACTGTATCAGGGGGTGCATCCATCCTATTCCTCCTCTTGCCTAGTAACACACCACAGAACTGAAACAAAGCTGTTGGCCAAAGCTTCTCAGGGACATAGAGCCACTCAAATGTCTGCAAGGTCAGAAGGCTGCTTGTTCACCTGCTGGTTGCTCCTGAAGACTTTAGAATCCTTTTGATAGGAGCTAAGCCTGTGATGCTTGACAGACAGCAGAAGAGTTGCACCACATGCAGGATCACAGATGACCCACCAGCATTCCTCTTAAGCCAACAAAAAGACTTCTAGTGATTTCAATACTTAACTCAACAATTTCCAAGTACCTTGATGAATGAAACATCTCTCACATGGTCTTAAAAATCTGAAAAAGGTACTTGAAGTGAAAGGTCAAGCAATATTATGGAACCTGACAAGATGTCATGAGTGCTGCTTTTTTTTTCCTGGTAGCAGAAGCCATGTAAAGAGGGATATTTGCACTCTATATTCACAGGCTTGCGTCCATGTTTGCTGAAGAGAAACTGATGAAAGCTTATGCCATCCCCACTCCTGAGACAGGAAACAAACATCCAGAGGCAGAGATGGGAACTTAAACAACCTTTGCTGTACATGTCTATAGTGACACCCTCTGGGGTTAGTTTTAGGAGAAACTTCAACAAAGCCTGGTCCAAAGAGTCTGCCCACAGCCAAGATAGTGAGGACTTTGTACAGCTCCCTACAGTGTTTGAGCAGACCAGTGAAAAATTGCTGGAAATTCTGAGCCCAGAGATTCTTTTCCCTCTCCCCCTAGTTTGAAAAGTCAGTATTTCCTGCTAAATAATTGTTTCTGTATAAATTAATGGAAGCAGTATGGTAAGTGAAGTATTTTGCAAAAGAGATAAAAGTGAGTCAACCGCAAAGAAGTGTTTTCAATGCAATCCTCTTTCACTTACAGATGTTGCATCCATCCTACTGAGAGAGGCTTGAACCTCATGGATGTGGAAACCTTTACCACTGCGGCTCACCACTGGCTGCTGGCAAAATTCACCACATATTTTCCTGTCAAAGAGAGATGCCTGACCCCACTACCAAGCCTGGGTCAGAAGAAAGACCAAAGCTGAAAACAGACCTTGTTTTGGCCCTTTGTGTAGCTTAGGACAGGTGTAAATGAAGCTCAGGTATTCAAGCTCTATCCAGGACTCCCCACATCATTCAGTCCCACTCACACTACAGCAGACCAGCAGGCTTTGTAGGGCACAAGAAATACAGTAAATCTTGTTTCCAATGGTACTGGTTAGAAAGAGATGCTGTGATGTGTGCTGGCATCACAGCATCTCTTTCTAACCAGTACCATTGGAAACAAGATTTACTGTTGCTTTACTCCTTTGTCCTACCATAAATTTAAAAATAACAGATTTTATTTGCATAGGAGTGTAGAGGACAAAGATTTTTCATTTACATGAGCATTTGGAGAGCTTTCAGAGCAAACACAAAATCCAATTTACTTCCAGTTTTTCAGCTACAAAAAAAAAAGTCCTCAAACCAAAATGAGATATAGCAAGGGCTGGCATCTGATGAAAGAAATTACATCAGTCCAAATTTTAATCAAAACAAGAGGCACTGCTCACCTTATGGATATAGAAATGAAAGGCCAGACCAAGGCTTGCACTCAGATGTGCATCATACCCATAGCACAGGCATGTGGGCTCATGCTCTGCTCTATTTTAGGAGGTTAGAAATGCTCCTGGGCATCATGCATCAGGCTGGGCAGTGGCTGCTGCACAAATCTTACTTACTTACTGGTAAGTAAGTTCCATGCACCAAAATAAAAGCATTTTCAGAGAGATTTGATCTCATCAGTTTTCCTACCTGGTTCCATTTCAGATGATCTTGTGGTTTTGTCTACTGTTTTCTCTATTCCATTTTTGGGTACATGTGGATTTGGGGGTTTTTTTTAATAATCAGTTGTCTGGTGCATTATTCTGAACCATAGCCATCTAGATATCACATTTCCTTTTTCTAAACCTCCTGACACTGCTGACTGCTGCTGTTTATGCCTAATTCTGTAATTACATCAGAAATGTGTTGGCTCCTTGAACACATGTGGAAACCATGTCCTTCTCTGTGTGCCACTCACATAGCAATTAAAATTTTGCATTTTCCTCCAACCAGATTAGGATAGTCATTTATTTATGCATAAAGCATCTTTTTTATTGCTGTTGTTTCTGTACATGCCCCTTGCACATTAGGATCATTTTTTAATCACTGGATGAGAAAATTGCCAACCACCACAAAGATAGGAAAAGGCAGACAGAAAACTTGCAGAGATTAGGGAAGTTTTGGAAGGTTTCCAGAGCAAAGCTGGGAGTTTGATCGCTCGCAGAAGAGGTTACAAAGGTGAATGGTGAAGAGGAAGGTTGTTTTTCTCTTAGGACTGCCTTCCTGTGCTGACTTTGACATGCACACATGGGATGACTGAGCCCTGGCTGCTCCCTGTGCCTCTCTGAAATGCAGTGGTGTGACAGCATCTGCCCTGCTGCTCTGCCTGACTGCTTGTATGGTAGGACCTGGGGCTGTGACTCCAGTTCTGAGTACACTGGAGAGCTGTTTACATGGCAATAATATGAGTAAAGGCACCTCAGAGATGGGAGTGGTAGGAGGTGACAGTCCCTGGCCTTACAGTGTCCTCAGTTGCATTGCAGACACTTGTAGCACTGCAAAGGGGCCTGGCTTCCCCAGGTAGCCTCTGAGAGGGTGACTTGCAGTGAAAGTGCCTGGGGAACCCCACCGCAGGTGAAAGAAAGCTTCTCAGCTTGCAAACGATCCATGCACCTTTTGCAGGGAGTAAACCATGATGCTAAAATGTTGCCCAGCACAAGCACTGTGCAGTAGGAGACAGAAACTAAAGCACCTCAGAACCCAGCCAGATGGTGGCCATGGATATGCCCTGTATCAGTCGTGATCCCGACTTTCCCCCTTGACTCAAATTGTCTTTAATGCACTGTTTGCAGAGTAACAATAAAAAAAATAGTTTAAGAGGCATTAGCTGACTGATGGCTGTTGCTTATCCTGCTGTATCTTGAGGACCAGACCAACAGGACTGGGGGCCAGTGCCTGGGAGTCCAGCAGCCAAGAGATGCACTGGGAGTCACACGGGTTTGCACCATCTCCTAGTGACATGCCAGACAGTGCAAATGCCAGAAACACAGCACAGCTCCTGAGAGGGAAATAATCACTGCTCTCCCCGGGGAAGGGAGAAACAGCAACCGTAATTCGTGTAGAACAAATTCACCTTATCATCAGTTGTCACAGGAGAGTCCCTAGGCACTGCTGAAGGAAATGTAGCTGGAGAGAGGCAGCTTATGTCAAAAAGTCCAGCAAGAGCAATCAAATGTGCTGAGAAGGGCTTGCTTGTGATGTGGTGGGCAGAGGATTGAAGGCTTTGCTTATTTGAGCTGACGAGCATGGCTGGTGGCTCACAGGGCCACTTCAAAAGGCACCTCTGCCTCTGCTGGAATGAGTGTTTGACAAGTTTGTAGCACAAGGACTCTAGTAACAAGCTAGCTGTTAATTTAATTTCGTTCACTGGTGATGGGTGCATGGGTTTCCTGTGTTTTTACTTGGCTTTGCATGCAGTCATAAGATTTACAAGCTGTGAACATCTGCAGTTTGGAATTACTTTTACAGCTACAGGAGGCTTTTCAGACTAACTTGTAAGATTGAGAATTTTCTGCTCACATATCTTCCTGGGGTTTAAGAAGGAAAGTGGGCAGCAGGGTGGAAGAAGTGCTCCTTTCCTAGACTGTTCATATTCCCACACATACAACTCTCCACCCTGAGCAATCCCATCAACTTTGGAGAACCTCTTATGTCACCTCTGAAGCTGAGGGATCTCCAAAGCTCACTGAAGCTCAGATGTCTCCAAAAACTTTGTGACTTATGTTGTCTTAGTGATCTGAGGACAGCCTCACCTCAAACTAAGTCCACCCACCTTCTCCTGGAGTGGATGATGTTGATTTTCCCTGGCTTCTATAACCACATGGGGAAATATCCCATACTGTGGATGGGGAGATGGTGGCTAAGTTTGCCTCAGAATGAAGTGGAAAATTTGGCCTGTTTCTGAGTATCTCTCCAGGAGCAGAGATTCAGCCCCTCAGGTTGTGATATCTTTTCTTTCATTGTAATGGCTTTGGTCTGCTAACATGAGCTAGCTCTGAGACATTGTGCTGAGAAAATTGATAACAAACAATATCCTCTCTTCTTCTGAGCTGCTTCTGGAATTGTTCAGTGGTTGACATAAGTCCTTTGATTATTGTTTCCTGTTGTGTGACTGGTTTGATAAGGTATTTTGAAGTCAGTTGAGTAAACCAACTCATACCAACTAATGGTGAGGCTTGCTATTGTTCGGGGATGATTTGCACCACAATTAATTCTGAGGCATTTGGATGCAACGTTCAATTAATTCTGGTGAATGATTTAAACTCCAGTTAATTGCTGCTAACCTGAGATAAGGCTATTTGTATAATTTCAGTATAATCATCTTCTCCTCTGCATTAATTAACACATGACAGCATTACACTGACAGCTTCTTAACACTTCTGTAACATTTCTTCCAAATTTCTGTCTCCCACTTCCCTGTGGACAATATGTCAAGAAAATCCCCAAGTATTCTTTCTGAAAGCCTTTCATATTTTAGTGTTGTGTTTTGCTGTGTGCAACGATACAGGCTCATACAAAGGCCGGTTGATCCCTTCTGGCTGACAGACTGATGAAGAAGCTGTGGGGTCTCACTAGCCTTCAAACTGATCCAGAAGCCACACATCCTGCTAATAATGACAGGACTTGGGAGATCTGAAGAACCTAGGGCAAGGCCCCCACTGGGATGAGGAATTGCACCGGCCAATTAAGCAATTGACTTTTTTGGGTAGTATTGAAGTGGTTCATGCTCTGCTGCTGTAAGGACACCATGTGTTTCATAATGCTGGAAAACATTTTTCAGCCTGTGGGTTTGTTTCTCATCATCTTTGTCTCTGCCCCTATATTTTAGCAATAGCCTTTTCATGAATTATCTTAAGTATTACTGCACTTCCCAAACATCTCTGTAGTTGGTCATCTGAATTCCTGAATATTTTCTTTAACATTTTCTGCAAAGGCTTCTGTGTTCTGTACGACACAGAGACCCACCTTCACCTCATCAGGGAATGACACCTGAGTCCTCTTGACCTCACATTCTCCATCTCATGGCATCATACCAAACCTCAGATGTCCAAGTTAGGTACCCTGGCTATGTTCCCTCTGTGGTCTTGGAGTCTCCCCATGCGTAGTTATTTCACCAGATTCATCTTCTGCTACTTTAGGTGCTTGTAACCAACCGACACCAACCACCATCCAGGAAGAATCTGGGGTCCAAAATATATCCACATGTTTAACTATTTGGTTTTTTAGCTTGCTCTCCTCCATCTAATCATTAATTCACTGCTACAGCTTACACAAACAGCTCTCCAGAAATGACCCTTCTTATCCCCTGCCACAAAACCAGAACCTGTCCTTAAATCATAACTCTGGCACCACAAAAATCTCTGCAATGTGATTTCAAAGAGGTAGATGCAGGCTTTGGAAAGAATCAGTTGTTCACAATTCACTGTTCAGAAATATCTCACAACTGGCTGCTGTGGCTCTGAACTGAGTCACAACAGCATGCTTTTCCTGAAAGGAGCAGCAGCTTCCTGAGCCCGGGCTGTGCAGAGGTTGTTCCTCCACCACCCCTTCACCCCACAGTCCTCCCTCTGGCTGGCACACAATTTTCTGAGTCACTGGCGCTTGTGCATCTTGTCCTTGCACAGTGATTATCATTTCTCAAATCATCAGTAGTCCTTCCTCTCCTGCTGCCTCTATGTCTTAAAATAGCCAATAGAGCTCTGCACCCTGTGGAGAGGATGACTTTGCTCTTAAACTATCTCCGCGGCATGCAGGTAAAGAAACACAGTAACGAGTGTCTAAACAGGGCTTCTCACAATAACCTTTTCAGCTAACTGCGTTGCTTTTTTTGGTTTTGAAGTGTGGAGGGAAGTATGCTCTTTTTTGATATATATCAAGCTTTGACTAACTTGGTTAAGAACAACCACAATGCTCTGGCCTTACCATCTTCTGGACAATGGCTTGGACTGATCCTTTCACTGACCTCACCCCCTGAGTCACCAGGTATCCAGAGTTTCTGCAAAAATTAAGTACCTGTTGAAATCAGCTGCTTAAGTCTCATCTAAACTTGCACAGAAGAACACTAACAAGAAGATTTAAAAGACTAAAAGGTTTCAAAGGGATCAGTTTTGTGCCTGGAAGTATTAATTCCACAAAGCATAAAGGTTTGACTGGCTATTCCCTGAGCATCATTTCACAGAACAGCATTTCTGTTTACCCCAACTCACTCATATTTTTGAATGCAACACACTATAGCATTTTCCCCCCTGGATTGTGGTTCTTAAAATGCTAATACCTTTTAGCTGCAGGTCCCCCTACATTGCATCTCACTGGTGAATTAAATTCTAACTGCTTGATGTTCCTGCAGGCTAGCAAATGTATTTGGAGTGCTTGAATGTTAATTGTCAAAAATATTTTCACAGGGCTCTACAAACCAAATTCATTAGAATACCTTCAGTATTCAGTGCGAAAAAAAAAATGGTCTGTAACAGAGATCCACCCTTGTAAAGCCATTGTGGAAGAAAAAAAGACATGTATAAAGAATGTTTCTGATAGAGGAAAAAATAACAAAGTAGGTGAGTATCTGGGAAGTACAGCTTTGTTATTAAAACACTGGGCTGGGAGATGGATGTCCGCATCGTATTTCCAGCCTGCCACAGATTTCCCATATAACCATGTACAAATTGCTTGCAGATTATTTCTGAAGCTGGCCTGGAGGTTTTGGGTGACGCTTTCTGAATTCTGACGCTTCCTCTTGGCTCCAGCAGCACCAGTGCTGCCATTAATCCTGTGAACCCGAGGCCAAGGCTGTATTGGCTTTGCCTGTACTGCTCTGAAGGATCAGCCTCCGGAGCGGGCTCCGGCACCAGTGTCCACTCTCCTGCCCACCACAGTCCTCGTGTCTGAGCCCAGGCTGCTGGCTCACAGCCTGCCCAGGCAGCTCTGCAGCCAGCAGGGTTTAGACATTCTGCTGCTCTGTCTGGCTGGACCTGCCAGAGCAGATCTGTTGGGTTTACTCCATGTTTAACTAGCCTGGTCTACCTGTCACTGCTGCGTGCCAAGGCTCAGAGCTCCAGCACAGCATCCCCCCAGCTCATACACACACAACAGCAGGGAGGCCTGCATGGCTGTTTTGTAGGGAAAGACCTGAACAGTGGTGATCCTAAACTGAAGTCATTCTGCTGTAAGCTTGGACCAAGCAGTTAAAAACAAAGGAAACAGTAATTGGTATAATAGAATAATTAAGGTTGGAAAAGCTCCCTAATATCATCAAACCCAGCCACTAACCCAGCATTCAAGCCCACCATCAAACCATGCCCATAAACACCACATCTACACTTACTTTGAACACTTCTAGGGATAGTGATTATACTACCTCCCTGGGCAGTCTGTTCCAATGCTTCACCACTCTGAGTGAAGAAATTTTTCCCAATATCCCCTCTCAATCACTCCTGCTGCAAATTAAGGCCTTTTCCTCTTGTCCTATTAGTTGTTGCCTGGGAGAATAGGCTGACCCCTACCTGGCTACAAACTCCTTTCAGGTAGTTATTGAGAGTGATAAGGTCTCCCCTGAGCCTCGTTTTCTCCAGATAAAACACCCAAGCTCCCTCAATTGCCTCTGTTGCCCTTCTCTTGTTATACTCCAACACTTCAGTGTCTTTCCAATGAACATTCCAATTTAAAAATAGTTTCCAGCCTTAGTCTGTCTCTTGGTTCCCCCCCGATACAAGTGGTTTGGCCTCACTAATTAACTTGCAGGCTGTGACAATATGTACTTGTGTTTTTGAAGTACCCAAATACCAAAGAGTTCCAGAGATATGCCCAGGAGAAAGAGAGTAATGCTGTATTCAGAGCAAGGTTTCAAGGTGCGCATTAAATAAGACACCAGACCCTTCCACAACAGTAAGGATAGAACAGATTATTGACTAACTGCTCACTGATTGAACATCGTCCTTTTTGGGTACTAAATCAGGTGGGGACTAGAGGAAACAATGTGTGCAACTATCATCTGTCTTCAAATGCATATGCATGGAGGGGCCCGAGTTAACACGGCACATACACTATTAGTGCTGATATCTCCTTAGCTGAATGCTGAATTTTGACTACTTTTATAACATACTTTTCCCTCTTCCAGTCTTGTACTTCACAGCATTATTTGGGCCAAAGGAAATGGAAACAGAACAGAGATAGCAAATGCTTCCTTCTATTCTCAAACAGCAATTCTCTTCCACTCTACATTGGTGGGAAACACAGATCTCACAACACATGAGAATGGGGCCCTTGGCATCAACACTGGGAAGCCAAGAACCGGGGTGTCCCAAAATCACAGTTCATAATTTGTGTTGGGACTTGACTGTGCCTTTGTTTTCCTATTTACACAATAACAATGCAGATTCAATTTTCCTGAGGGATTTTCAAGTCCTCACTAATATTTGGTGGCACCATTCATAAAGAACCTGGGAAGACCAGGTTTGCAGTTTGCAGCAGAGCACCTGATGTCTTAGTCCTCAGACAGTGGTAACTGCCACTGATTGCCTGGTCACATTACCTGCCAGAATATAAAAGGGCAGAACAAGCCATAGTGAGAGGATCCAGTTTCACTACAAGTAGCAAAATCCCCCTTAGACATCACTCTTACATGCTGCCATTGACCACAGCCAAGGAAAAAAATAATGCACTGGTGTCAGATACTTATATATTACAGCTCAAAAATACCCTGCAGGAAGAGCAGGAGAGAAAAGAAGTGAGAAGGCAACAACCTAAGGCAGGAGGAGATCATTTATAAGAGATGGGCAGTTCATATATCTGTAGGAATGAATAGAGCCAGTCAAATGGTCCTTGTGACACAGCACAATAGTCTATTGTCTCTGTGTCTATAAATCAGTCTCTCAGCCTGTGCTTTGAGAGCCAGATGTTCATTATTAAACACTGTTCTGTGCTCCCTCTCGTGTTTCCTCACCAGCCTTGTTCCACACTGTGCACAGGAGAGTGCTGGCCCTCCTACCTGGATAAAGCTGTGGTGATGACTGATCCTGGAAGGGCACTTTAGGTACCACTGTCCCAGTGGGGTTGTTTCAGCTCCACACAGCATCACACTGCTCTGTGTTAAAGTCTAGCTCTCACCAGTGCCCATCACAGTGCAACAAACCCTCCCACATGTGCTGCCAGGACAGAGCTCTGCTTCCCCCATTTGCCTGGTGGAGTAGGTTTATGTGCAAGGTGTTGACAGTGAGGAGGCAACAGGGGTGGCTTCTGTGAGAAGCTGTGAGAAGCTTCTCCCATGTCTGACAGAGCCAATGCTAGCTCCAAGGTGGATAGAAGAGATAGGGAAATCAGGACTGAAGTTAAGCCCAGCAAGAAGGGTGGGATGGGAGGAAGGTGTCTTAAGATTTAGTTTTTATTTCTTATTATGCTACTCTGATCTAATTGGTAATATAATAATTCTTCCCAAGTTTAATCTGTTTTTCCCATGACACCAATGGGTGAGTGATCCTTCCTGTCCATAACTCCACCCATGAACCTTTTGTTAAGATTTCTCTCCCCCACCCAGTTGAGGAGGAGGAGTGATAAAGTGGCTTTGGTGGGAACTTGGCATGCAATGAGGGTCAACCCACAATGTCTTACCAGACAAGTCTGCACACTGAGGAGATCTCAGTTCTTGCCTCAGTCAGTAGGATCTCCTCCTTCCAGACAGCAGCAAGATCACCTTGGCTTGCAGGTTTCTCTTCAGGAGAAGCTTCTCTTGAGAGCCATACTCTGACGTGCACAGGAAGGTTATGAATTTCTTTACAAGAAGTTTTATAATTTTAAGCACTTTCCTGCTTGAGTGCTGTGCAACATCATGAAGACATAAACAGCTTTATATGCTACCAAATGTGCAAAATGACTTATCACTTTTCCCCAAATGCAGGCTTTGCTCGCCACTACCTGCCTGCAAAACAGCTGCAGCATACAAGGTGGGTAAAGGTAGCTTTGTCTGCACGTGGGCCCAGCGGGTAGAGATTGGATCTGAACTTCCCAGAGGCCACTGTTGCCTGAAGCAGATGTAGTGCTGTTTGAGAAACTGAGCTGTTGATCATGGACAGCTTTTAAGATTTCCCTTCCCATGGGAAGCGTGTTAGGCACCATGATCCTTCTCCCTTTAAGGTTGCTAAGGTTAAAAATGTCCCTAAGAAACCTTCACTGAACCAAGCTAACCTGGAATATAGAAGCAGTAAATCCAAGCAGTTTGAGGCACACATTTGTTTTTCTTCAGTGCTTTACTCAGCTTGGGCAATGAGCAGAGAACATTTCATTTGTCTTGGCTCCAAGTCAGCGTCTTTCTCTGTTGGCAGAGGGAAGGTGGTGTGTGCATTACAAGACACAATGTAAAACTCTGGTTAGAAGAGCCATGGCTGATAACCAAGAGGATAGCAATAACTTTTTGAGTAAGTAGTGGACTCAAATACTGGCTACCTGCCCTTACAGAGGGCAAATATTCTTTCAGGGCCCTCTGTGGGAAAGAGCTGGAGGGTGACAAGACAATACAAGAAAGCCCTCGAAAGATCCTGCAGTCATACCTGTGCACAGGTACAGTATGGCAGTACCTTAAACTGCTCCTATAGATGGTTTTTGCTAAAAATACCGTGTGCTGGGGAGGAGGCAGCCTCCCCAAGCAATCTGCTGCAGTGTTCCTGTAGCCTTGTGTTGAAAAGTCAAGAGGGGATGTCAGATGTGCATTATCCCATCCCCAGAGACTGGCTTTCCCTCCTCCCCTTTGCAGTTCACTCTCTGGCATAGTTCAAGTTTGCTCAGTAGCTTGTGGACTTGAAAGTTTCTTGTTCAGTGATCTATCTCTTGCTAAGAAAGAAATTACTCTTTTTCTCTGACCCCTTCATTCTTCCTCCCCTTTGTCTTGGGCAGCAGGGCTGGATTCTGGTGGGATCACTTGTGTGGGAGAAATTCTGTCTGTGCTCCCAGGTATTAAAGCACATTGCAAACCTGGCAGGCTCTTACAAAATGATGCTTTTAAAAAGAAAAAAAAAAGTGCACAGAGGAAAAATTAAAGCTCCAGAAGAAGGGTCATGAGCCAGCGGCAGGAGGCATATGCCTCTTCTTGCTAACTCCCCATACAAAATAGGAGCCAAAATTCTCATGCAAGCAGTGCTTGGCTGAAGGTGACAATTAAGAGAATGAAGTCTGGCCATGAAGAGCATCTGTGGCAGCATATGAAAAAGTGCGATTTACCAAGTAGGAGAAATAGAAGACAAATTTTGTCTTCAGATAAGGATAGACTGAAACAAAATACTGTCTGGGTACAGAGATTAGAAGCTGCGAAAATCTGATATTATTAAAGGAAGATGTCACATTTGGGAGTAACGGTCTCATACATTAATAATGAAAAATGCATTGGTTATAATATATGGTAGGGAATACATCCATCCTCCTAATGATAACAAGACAGATGATTTTCCCAAAACTCATGCCACTTTTGGCTGTAACTGAGGAGGAACTGGGGATTGCTCCAGAGCATATGGACCAAGGATTTGCTTCAATGCACATCCTCTTGTGAACATGCCACAGGCTATGATTAAGTGTCTAAAAGCATTTGTGAACAGAAAACTGATATGTGTCTGATGTGGCTGTATCCTACTGCTTCTGCTTTGAAAAAGGATTTGCAAAGTAATCCCAGTATTTCTAATGCTTCCCACTGTCTGCATGCAGAACATCACTTACATTTCCATCTCTTTGGAGTCCTTGTTTGTTCAAAGGCAAATGTGTGGATCTGTGGGGGTTTCCTTCCTTGTGTTTAATGGCATTTTTCATGGTACGGCATAATACCTGGATTAATTTGAAAGCAGTCACAGAGAGAAATTCCAGGCATCCCAGGCAGAAAGGTGTCTATACCTAGAACAATCCACAAAGTGGCTGTCCCTGCTCCAGGCTCACATCCCACCTGACAGGTCTCCTGCCTAGCATACAGTCCTTGATGTGAGAGCAAAGCCTAGCCACTACTACAAGGATGAGAAGGAAAAGAGAGGAAAAACAACAAATCAGCCAAATGAAACAGGAAAGCATTTTTTAATGCTTTTAGAAGCAGCACCACAGAGCAAATACCACTCTGAACTAAACCTCTCACTCCTTCTGGAACTCAGAGCAGAACAGTGTGGCTGCCAAGTTACCAGGCCTCTCTCCAAGGCACTGCCAGACTTTGGACACCTCAAGCCCTCTGAGCAGCTCAATTTTCCCTGGACAGGCTGATCCTCCAGCTGCCCTAGTACTGTGCTCCAAGCTCACTTCCATATTGTACAGACTAAGGTTACCTCTAATTCTTCTTTGGAAGCTGCTCTGCATAGTTCCACTTTCCTCTATGAGTGGGAAACCTCTCCAAATCCTATACCTGGCAAGGTATTGCTGCCGCTCCCCACCAAAGTTCATGAACTATGCTTCATACACTCCAGTCTTTTAGCATTTCCTATAGAAATATGTCCCTTTGGGACTGTTTTTGTTAGCATTTGCCTCTGTGCTTCTCACCTGCTGCTGAGCAGACACACACTCCGCGGGTTTAACAAGCCCTGAGAAAGGTTGCTGAGGTTTGCCATGACAAGGCAAATCTCTTGCTGCTGTCATACCCAGCCCCATGCTCTTCCTTAGGGTTTGCCACAGACATAGGGCTGGGACAGCTGGTGGGTTTCAGCCCTGGATGTATGGTTTTGCACGTGGAGAGATTGGGAGAGGAGAGGCCACTCCCGGCTGGCCCAGGCTGGGGTCAGTAATTGGGAAAGGCCTGTCTGCCCTAGCAGGTGAAGTGTGGCACCTGGGAAATGTTCCTGAGTATGAGGAGGTGGTTTTCCTGAGCAATGTGCCAACAGTGTGCCTCATAGAAAACCCTGCAGACTTTGCTTTGCAGCACAGCAGGGAAAAACAGCAGAAGCTTGTGGTGAATCTGTGAAGAGCTGGGAAACACTGGTCTGTTTGCATTCAGTTAGCAAACGGTCAAGAAAAATTCTCTGAGGAAAGGAATTTTTCCCTGCTTTCTTGTCTTTCACTCCTCTGATTGCCTTTGCCTGTGTCCTGGGGACTGAGAAGCCCATTGGATGTTGTTCAGGGGTATAAACTACTCTTATCCTCAAAAAGTGACTTTTCACAACTATCTTTAGACCTACACCTGCCAGAAACAAAGCCAGAGACATCTCCCAGCATGGGGTAAAAGAGCTCCTTTCACAGGCAGTGTGGATCCAGAAAATACTGCTTCAAAAATGTAGAAAATTGGATCTCCAGAGACTGGCACATGCTAAAACGAGCTATATATGTGCAAATAATCACAGACACAACCCACAGACATAAAGATGGAAGGGAAACACCACTAAATATCTAAGCACAGGTTTTTGGGCTTAGATAATTTTTTTTGGGATTTCCCTCTCAGGCAATGAAAAGATATTGAGAATTTTTCATCAGGCAGCCCAGAGGTTTTTTCTCTTTGAAACTTCTTTCAGGGTGCTACAAGAGGAAACACTTTACTGAAACGAAGTATGACAGAGCTATTTCACATGAAAAGGTCCATTGTACAACTAACATCCCCAGTCTGGAAGTGGTAAGGAGCTTTTGAGAGTCCTCTACAAATGTGCTTCTGTCTTCCAGCTATCTTAAAAATACTGGTGTTGCACTAGAGGCAGACTAAGGCAAATTCAGAACGTAAAAGCTCAGGCAAGAAATTTGGAAGCAAACCTGGGTTTTGTAATGACACATCTTTATTCAGCTGTACTGGTAATGGTATGGATAATTTATACCATAGCCCACATCCATGGTTGGCTGCTGGAGCACCGACATGAGCTGTTCTCGTAGCCTGAGACCATTTGAGAAGATGACTATGCAAAGGAAGCATAGGTCCAAGGGCAGAATCCTGAGGGCCCAGAGCCCTCAGGCACAATTCCAGGTGCTGGCACAGAGCAGTTACCTGGGACAAATCAGGCTCTGCCATCTGCCACAGGGAGCTGCAGAGCTGAGCTGGAGGACAAGAGAGGAAGAGACCAAAATGACTTTCTTCTGCAGGCCCCAGGGAGCTCACATAAGCTGCAGAAACCATTTGAAGCTTTTATTTTTTCAGGTGTTTGAAAAGAAGATAAAGTATTTTTGAGGGGCACAGGGAAACCAGGAAAAAGCATTGGAAGAAGCCCCTTGGAGTTACACTCAGAAACAGCTCATCAAGGAGATGATACATTCATTAGGGTCCATGCCCCCTAGAAAGAGGATGACAGCACCCACTTGTCTCAGAACAAACATTTCCAGGCAGCTGCAGATTTAGACCTGTGCTCAGTTTCAAAGATGTACTTGCTGCTCTCACAGCCATCCTTTATAGGGGAAACTCAGTTTCTACAGACATAATGATCCTTCTTTTGCTGAAAGGTCAGAACAGCTCCCAAGCACAGTAAGCTCTGCCAGCAGTATGACTTGTCTGCAACCCGAAGTATGTCTGCATGCAGGCTTCTGTTATTTAAAAGAAAAATCCCTACAAATGCTGTGATATGGTCAGACATTTCTGGAACTGATCCCTTCTGATATGAGCACAGCAGCCTTGCTCAGAGCAAGGTTACAGATGAGTTTTGGGTTGATGTAATTGCTGTGCAAGAGGAGGCTCTGTATGAACCAAGGACTGAGTGGCTGTGGCATTCCTGCTTCAGGTGCAGGAGCTGCATCACTTGTGCTAAACTAGGTTGTTCCTGATTGCCAACGTGGGCCAAAATGCCTCCTCTAGTATGCTTGGTCCTCTATTAGGATAGAAGTGTCTGAGAGCTGCACCCATATGTTTCCCTGCCATATGGGATTAGCTACACTGGTATAAAATAACTTTATACCAGGCCAATGTCTTCCATTCTGTCTTTTAAAGTAGTTAAAGCAATCAACTTCCATGCACAGGCAAGGCTTGACTTTCTTTTCATGCTTGGGAGGTTTTATTCATAGCTATGAGGGCCAGACATTTTATCTTTTTTTTTTTTTTCCTTAGTTTAATGAAAGTCTGAGCCTCAGAGAAGAACCTCAGCTGCTATGGAACTGCTCTGTGCATGGGGACCTGAGAAACAGAAAAATTTCATGTTGTGGATCAGCTAGGAATTATATGAGAGGAATCTTTTCCTCATTAAAACTGCTTTGTCTTGTCCCCACAGCTCCCAGTGGCTGGCAGTTGACTGTGCATGGCATTTTTTTATTCATGAGTTAATACCAGTAACTGCCTCTGAGCAAGACCTAACATTGGGCACAGCCTCAAGGCACATCACAGTGTTCTTCCACCCACTCCAATTTTCCCCATAGCCATCACTCACGCATCCCGATTTGCAGCCAGAACTAAGACAGACACAAATCTCGTTAGAATAAATCCAGCTGAGGGCTAAACCTAGTGGTGGGAATAAGGCTGGCCAGCTGCAGCTGGTGAGGTTGTGGTATTTTTTTGTCACTAACAGTTGTTATGCCCATCAGTGTGGATTAATTCTCTCTCCTTCCCTTCTGATTTTTGGGAATCTGCAGTGTCCATATTAGCTGTTACATCTTTGCTCTGAAACCTCATTAGGCTGAAAGAATGAGGCAAGAAACAGTCTTTTTGACTGACTAGACTTCAATTACATTTCTGCTTTTTTGGGACAAGAAAAGTGAGTTTTCTTCTGCTGGCCTCTCAGGGAGCTGGGCTGCCAGAGGGACATCTTGGATGAGGAAGGTTGGAAGCTGGAGCTGCCAGCATAGGTGAGCATGGCAGAGGGGACATGGTCCTGTGTGGTGGAAGGTGGAATTGAAATCACTAAATCACAGAATCAGAGAATCACAGAATGGGGAAGGTTGGAAGGGAGCACGGATGGATCATCTGGTCCAACCACCCTGCCCAGTCAAGGTCATCCCAGGGCACATGGCTCAGGATTGTATCCAGATGGTTCTTGAATATTTCCAGTGAAGAGACCCCACACCCTCTCTGTGCAGTCTGTTCCAGTGCTCAGACCAGTAAAGAAGTTCTTCCTCATATTCATGTAAAACTTCCTGTGTATCAGTTTCTGCCCACTGCGTCTTGTCCTATTGCTCCTAGAAGAGCCTGGCTCCACCCTCTTGGCATCCTCCCTTCAGATACTTACATATACATGATGACAAGTAGGAGCAGTCAGCAGTGGAAAGGGAAAGCCAGAGGGAGCATGAAGAAGAAAATGTCCAGCAGACTTGGCTAAGGAAGGTGTGACCCCCTGCGTGGGTGGCTCTAGGAAAGGCCAGTGGGATTGGTGAAGCATCTCTGTCTCACAGCCAGCCCTGGGATGGCTGGGAAAGCCTGGAAAGCCCCAGTTCTTTTGAGGCAACGAAGTCAATTAACTGCTTGTCCTCTGCAGTGAGGGGCTGCTGTGTTGGAGCCAAATCTTTGTCTGTGTGAAGAAGCCTTAGGAGCAAGACTGGGGAACGTGCAGGCTGAAGGCAGCCCAAGCATTTTTGATCCAGTAACTTTCAAAGGTACCATCCCTGTTGATTAGCTCCTAATTTGGTGAGAGGTTACACAGTGAGCCCAGGATACTGTGATGTGTGAATACGTTCACAAATTTGTGCCTTTTGAATGATTATAGTTGCTTCTTAAAACTAAGTAGAATTAAGTGACAAATACCGAAGATCAGCTATTTCAGACACTGTTAAAACTTGCTGCGTGTTTTTTTGTGGAGTCAATGGAGTTGCTTGCATTTAGGCCAGATTTGAAATGACCTACCAAGTCTAAACTGGCCAGTATAAGTAGAAATTCTGACAGCTCCTTAAGGAAATTTAACCACACAATGATACCACAAAATAATAGAAGTCCATTTCAAAAGGGATGACTGCTGAAGACCAGCAACAGAAACAACACAGCACTTACAAAATGTGCTGTCAGTCTCTCACAGAACTAGCCAGCAAAACTTTATAAAAGCCTGATAATGTATAAGATGAAAGGAGACAAAGAAGAAAGTTCAGACTACAGTGGACATGATAAATATAGAGGGGGGGGAAAAAAGAGACGTTCCTAAACCACACTAGGTAGCTAAGCAACTAACCTACAAAATGCCAAGCTCAATTACCCCCAAATTCCTCCAAGAACTGAAATGAACTCTTATAGCTGATACAAATCCTGAGTCACTGAGCAAAATCTCTGATAAAAAGAAGAGATGGAAAGAGAAAATAGCCATCAGCAAATCTTGCATAAGGAACTCAAACCCTATAATGAATCAGGGAAGGAGGAAAATCCATTCAAGGATACAGAGATGAACTCTAAAACAAATTGTGTCAAAGCCCAGGTGAATAAACTTTCAATTCATATAACCATGCTCCAGAGAAGACAGGAAAAGGACTATAAAGGCCATTTTGGAAAAGCAAAGCATCACCTCAGGAGATTACTTAAAACAGTATGTTTGTTTTGTTGTAGAAAGAGAGAGAAACAGTTATGAGAAATAATTGCAAGTTTTCCTTATTTCTTCAGACTCTGAGGTGTCTTCTTCAAATAGCAGGTTTTAGCGTATTTTTCCCTGCCAGAGCTCCTCTTCCTCAGAGCAAGCACTGACTGCAGTTCACCATTTCTTAGCATATCCAAACACACACAGGTCATGTGTGAATCCAGTTGTTTGCCCCAAGATGTGGGAAGAGCAGGACACAAGAGCAAGGCTAACTTACAATTTTCAAGACTAAAATTTGGCAGCCTCAGCTAGAGTACTGACAGCATCTCCTGTGCTGACTAAATGTGACACTGGCTGGAAATTTTTTCTTAAAAGATGCTGCTCTAGGCAGGTTTAAGCTATTACTTGCCATGCCATTGCACAGCTCTGCAGGAGGTTTTTGCAGGCAAACCAAGCTCATTTAAGGAGGTGTGTGCCTTGCACTACAGAGCCAGAGGAAAATTCTTTCCGCAACTTGAAGCAAGTAAAGTATTACACTCCTTGAGACCAGCAAATGTTCTGTTACATCCAAAGAGATACTTAAAATGTGGCATTTTACTCAAAAGTACAGACACAGTGAAGGTGAATTTTCAAAAGCAAAGCTCTGTAATTTCTCATGTATCTGATGACAACTTTGCGTTTACTTAACATTTTATGAAGAAGACAAATTCCAGATGTGCGAACACTTTGGCCAAACCACAAAAGCACAAAGGAGGTCAAAGATGCATAATTAATTGCATTAAATATTCCAGGCATAAACCCCTGAATTTAATATTTCATGAACAGTTAACAATCTATTTTATGAGGATTTGTAAAATACCTTCATTTCTATCCTGCTGCCAGTAGTGAATTCGTTAGCAAACTGTGTCTACTAACTTTGGTTAACGTAAATAAGGACACAGATATGCTGGAAGCCAGGAAAATAATAGGCTCAGATTTATAGCTGCTGCCAACTGGTGTAGCTCAGATGGCTTTGCTTCCTCTGTTGACATTCAGCTCACAGAATGACACCCACATTTAGGCATCTACAGGTGTGCATCAAAGTCCCCATTTCAACCTGTGGAGATATAATTTCCCTCTCAGCTGACAGATGGCTTGGATGGTGCTTTGAACTCCACTCACCAATGCAGCAGAGTTCCACTAATGTAGCCCTGGATGTCTAAATGAAGTTATCTTCACAGACCCCACCCGAGGGTTAGATCCACAGTATGAGGAATACAAAAACAATCCTGGTGAGACAGATCTGTACCTACTGCCCTCTCATTGTCATGGCCAGTGCCTCATTATGAAAAGAAATGGGCATAACTCCTCCCAGTACAGGAAGGTGTTGTCCCTCTCTGGATCACAAATTTCCAACTCCCATCCTGTTCTCTTTCTCCAGATACTCCTATCAATTACTTAAACAGCCTCTCCTGCCAACTGTCACATTCTTCTGGGTTCAGCATTATTTTTAACTCTTCTTTGTGGAGTTTACTGAATGCTGAGTGCCTGGGAAGATGCTTTTTCTAAAAACGACTCAGTGAGCAAGGTAAATCAGACCTTTTGCTGGAGCTAGTAAAGTATTAAATAAAAACTCCCATGTGATTTGCAATCTCATGTTCAGTGATTACAATCAACTGCTGGACATGGCAGTACCAAAATGCTGCCAGAGTGACTTTCTGCCTCTGTGATAACCTAAAGAGAGATATTTTCTTCTTCCACAGAAATACAGCACTTACTAAAGGTTTATACTGCTCTGAGTTTCATTTTTCTCACTTTGCTAATTTATCTTCTTGCCCTCAACTGGCCTGATGCTCCTTGAAAGATACCTGTTAGATCCATCCCTTTCTTTTACAGGTTATTCCCCTTCTAAGTGGTTTTTGAAGATGGGCCTTTTCCTCTAAAGGAGTGGGGTTTGTGCCACTTTTTTTTCTTTTGATGGCACAATGACAGCTTTGCTCCCAGGTTCCTGGTCTGTTCTCACTCCCTGTGTGCTCAGTGGCAGCAGTGAGCAGGATTACTGCTACTTCTTATCACCATCAAAGTTGCTTTTCTAACTATGATGGGCATGAACTCCAGTAAGCAACAGAGGGGACAGGCAAGCAGAGGTAGTTACCAGTGGGGCACCTGCTCTTTCAGTTAAAGTCACCTTTCCTTCAGACTTCTGGGTTGGCTAGAGCAAAGAAGGGAAATAACCTGTGCAATGAAGCTCTATTTTTAATCTCAGAGCACAGTGTAGCTCTGCAACAAAATATGTGAGGACAGGTTTTTGTGAAGGAAAAAAAAAAAGACATAAGATCCACACATTTTTCCATTCCTAAAATTTTTCCATTTCTACCCTTATGGCTGTAAACAGAAATAAGGTACAGATGCCCAGATAACTGCTGTATCCTCTGCTACTGCTGATGCACAAAACCATGTCATCTAAGGAAGTATCCAGATACTTGCTCAGACTGTACAGTTGCTGGAGAAGCAGATTCTTCAAGACCTGTCATGTGAAGTATCTGTCAGACTGATGGCGTTATTAAGATGAAATTATTTGCATTTTAACTAAGGCATGTGAATCTGCACAAGCTGGACCTGAAACCAAAATATTTTGATTCAAGCAGAAAACAATCCCAATATTAGGTGGCAGAGGTTGGTTTTGGAACACATTCATTTAAAGGGAAAAAATGGGAGGAACTACTAAACTAGTAGTACCAGTAAACAAGGAAGTCCCTGAACAAATCTTTTGAGGCATGGGGCTTTAGGCTGATAAAAGTTCAGCTGCAAACATAATATCTCATTTCCACTAAAGTATTCTGCATTCAAGGTTTTGGCTCATCCAAGGTCCACTGAAGCCAGCAAAAACACTCCCATTTTTTTCCATGTGTTTTAGGTCAGGAACTTTCTGAGGAAGATGTGTAACAAATCCAGCACATCAAAAGCAAGAGACATGTTTCTGGCTTTGCAGAAAATCTACCTAGGGAGAGAAAACAGGCAAGAAAGTTGACAATTTTTGTGATTTTTTTTTGCAACAATATCTGACTGTGGATTAATTCTTTATCCCACTTAATAGTATTGGCCCCTTGTTCCCTTACCTTGCCAATGAGTGTAATAGTCATTGTTGTCTCTTGTCTCACTGTGAGCTCCTTTGGAGCAAGGACTGTCTTTCTATTCTGGTTTTGTATGGCCCCTGGCCTAACGGTTCCCATCCAAGAAGCTACTGCAACAGAAAAAAACCAATCAATAAATAATGACAATATCTCTTGTAAAGACAGCAAGCAAAAGTGCCAGAATCTGCACAGGTTTTGGCTGGGTTGAACAGTCCCCATCGTCCTCCTCTGTGTCCTTCTGGGCTGCACAGTGCCAAAGGACTCCATGACTTTGTCCCAGCCCTTGCTAAAATGCTGGTGGGAAGTGCTGAGCCTTTTTGTCTACTCTTAATGACAAGGATAGGGCCAAAGGCACCCAGCATGTTTCAAAAGATAGTCAGTCCCTTGCAGGATGTGGTCCTGATGCATTGCAACTGTATCATAATCAAGGAGGATGAAATCTGCTAGTAAGTCCTGGGTACTAAATCATCCCTGTAGTAAGAAAAATGGGAAATTATACATACCATGCCATGAAGCAGTTCATTTTGGGAGGGCTTATTCTGACAGCTTGCAGTTCTCCTGAATGCTTTGCACAGATTTTGTGGACAGTGAAAACAACTGTTCTTCTGGCATGCTCTGGAGCTAATTCATCAAAAAATAACAAGTTTTCCATTACTGGCTCCCTGTCCTCTTTCTATAGGCATTCTGCCATTCTAGTTAGGTATCCTGGCATCTTGTGCTGGAGCATCCAGCAAGTCTTTTCCCAAGAGCTGTCCATAGGCTCCCATTCCCTGCTCTCCAGCTCACTGTTGCCTGGACAACGTTACAGCCCTCTGCGCAGGCATCAGCATCCACATCCACAGACAAACGAGACCGTGCCACAGAGATCACCTTCTGTGGCTGTAACAGCAAAGGCCCAAAATGCTAATTAAAAATAGATCAGAAGAGAGAGAAGCCAGCAGGCTTTGAGGCTCATCTGAAATGTATGAAGCAAAGACTTTGGATGACATCAGGAAGCGCTGACTAAGTGACCCAGTCCCCAGGACTCTCACTAATACGACAAGCACAGCCTAGAGATGAGACTGACTGTTAGGACTAATTAAGCTGACTTGCTGCAAAGAGGCCACGAGATCAAAAATTCCGTGTAAGGTCGATAACCGAAGCCCAGCAAGTCTTTGTGGAGGGGATGCCCTTGCAGAGGGCAACTAAGGGCCACGCTGAAAGCGAAATGCCACCTCAGAGCAGCAAGGAATGCCCTCAGAAGGTGAGGGAAGGGCGGATAGTCACCCCTCAGAAGCATGAGGAAAGGGTGGATAGCCACGCCGCCTAAGAGCAACAAGAAATGCCCTCAGAAGTGTGAGAGAGGGCAGATAGCCACGCCGCGTAAGAGAAACAAGAAATGCCCTCAAGAAGCGTGAGGGAGGGAGGATAGCCACGCTGTGGGCTCGGTGGGCGATGCTGGGCCCAGCAGCAGGAACAGGCCCGGGAGCCCCTGCAGTACCGGGTGCTGCCAGCAGGTGGCGGGGCGGCTCCCGGGCCGGCGGCGCTGATCCACAGTCCGGGGAAATCCGGGATGGCCGCAGGGAGAGAGACGGGGGACCGAGAGGCAGGGGGACCGAGAGGCAGGGGGGACCGAGGGCCGCAGGGACCGGGAGCCGCAGGGACCGAGAGCCAGAGGGACTCAGAGCCAGAGGGGCCGAGAGCCACAGGGACCCAGAGCCACATGGACCCAGAGCCGCAGGGACCGAGAGCCACAATGACCCCGGCCGTGGAGGGACCGAGAGCCACAGGGAGCGAGGGCCGCAGGGCCCCAGAGCCACAGGGACCCCGGCCGTGGAGGGGACCCTAGCCGTGCAGGGACCTCGGCTTGCCCTTAACCCACACCTATGGCCATTGAAAGCACTTCCCAGCCTAGGTTTTCTACAAACTCATTTAAATATCCAAACACGTAATGAAGGTGTTTCCATTCTAGCTCGAGTTTCTCTTTATTTAAAGAATAAAAATCAGTGAGTCAGGGCCTTTTCTGATTCTCGCCCATCTCACTTTCAGGCCCTCAACATCCCAGCAGCTGGGCATTGATTTGAAAACAAGTATTTACCTGCTTTACTGTTAGCTGTAGAAATCATTGTGGTTATGAAATACTTTTCCATGTAAGCAACACTTTTAGAGGCAAGCAGCAGTGCTGAAACACTGAAAATGGTTTCCCTTATCAAAGGTGGCAACGAGGAGAGGGAAGTGACAAGCAAGGATTGCAGGCTGATTGTGCTAAACACAAAGTGTGTCAAAAGGGAAGGTAGTTTAAAATGGATATCGATGCATAAACTACAAGGTGTCCTTGAACCTCAAAGGTATGAGAGGCAGTGGAAAGAGCAAAACCCCACTCAGAAAATGCTTGGATTTAATTGTCCTGGTTATTAGTTGTATACTTCTGCTGGGAGCTCCAGAGACTCCATGATACTTTCTCAGGGATGAGAAAGGAATGGGAACCCTCATGTCTAGGGAAGAGGGATGCTCAGAGGAGGAAGCACTGCTCTTGCTGTTGCTCCATGTAGAGAATATTTCTTTGATAACTACAGGTAAAGCACTCAGATGTCCAGCCACAGAAAAAAAATCAGACTTCTCAGGGACAGGGGGCAGGGGCCATACCTGCACAGGAAGTCTACAAAGTAGGTTTATCACCAGGGGGTTGATTTATCTGTCATCAGTCAGATAAGTAAAAGTGTTCTCAGTCTGACAATATCCATCTTGTTCAGCAGGTGAGTGCTAACAGACAAGCAGCTCCTTAGTTTTCCTGGATGGCGCCAAAATCTCGTGTTTTCCTTACTGAAAAGACTGACTTGCACTCTAGAAGCTGCTTGTCACCTGTGACCAGCTGTGTCCACCACAGCACTCTCAGCAGTGAAAATGACAAACACCCTGACGCAAAGACAGAAATCCGCTCGAACCCAAATGTCTCTTTCTTTCTGAAATCAGAGCAGCTCTTTTTCTCAGGACAGTGACAGCTGGATCAGGTCTCACCCCAAGTTTCTATTGCTTCTGCAAAACAGCCAGAGAATATTTTGGATGGAGTTGTCAGCAATAACCTTGGGAATAATCTCTCATATTTGCAAGTCAGGAGCAAACTTCCTACGTAAAAACCCTATGGGGTCAGAGGATGCCAACCTCTGCCATATGAGGGGGACAGCAAGTTTTATCCAGGATGAAACACTGGAAATACTTTTTTCTCCCACACCACAGCTTCATTTGCTTGCTGCAGCTCACTCCTTCCTATGTCTCAGCAAGCTGTAATGTAAAAATCAAACCAATCCTGCTTAAAATTTGCACTGAAAAGCATCTGGGTACCTTTGTGAGGGGAAATGCCCTAAGCATCAACTGAGAAATTCAGCATCATTAACTGTCCCAGCTTACCCCCATATGCACAGAGCAGGAGAGAAAGGAAAACCAACTCGGCTACATCCCACCCATGAGAATGGAGAGTCTCAGTGGATACAGGGATGTAAAGAGGGGGTTGAGTACAAGCAACTGGCAGTACACACAAGTCAAGTTGTTTAAGGAAATAAAAAAGCGGGATGTGCTAAAAGCCAACCATTGTCTCCTCCTGGAGAGTTGCCCACTCTGCAGGCACTTACTGCTTCTGTCAGCTTTTAGGCTGAATTTAATATTTGCACAGCTCTGGAGATGACCCTATCTGAATTTGTGTGACAAACAGCATGAATATAAAGTCCTCCTTCTCCAGAGGCACCTGGATGGAGCTCTATTTTTCTTGCCAAAACATCATCTTCTGCCTAATCTAAAGGAACTTGGCCCATCAGTGCAGCCCTACATTCTTTGGAGCATCATCAGAGCTTTCGAGACCTACATTAGCTGAGTATCCGGCAAGCTTCCAGTCCCCCTAAACATTTTCTAAGCACTCAGCTCCCGGAGGGAAGAGATTTAAGAAGAAATTGGCATGCAGTAAAACTACTTGTATTTGTTCTGCCACTGTCAGAGAAATGGCTATGGGCTTCTTTTGGAAAGCTGAAGGTTTCCACTACCATTTTGACATTTGTGCTGTTTTGTTTGTAGCTGACAGGGCTCAAAATGATGAAAAATCAATTCACCTGGTCCCCAACTGGGTGAAGAGAGTTGGCATCTCTGTACACTGCTATTTCACCCTTGTCTCATGGCAGTCTGTGCCCTTGGGAACAGAAATCCCTGCCCAATCCCTCCCTCCTTTTCTGCAGTGTATTCTGTAGCACACAGCTCATCCCCACTGCCATGAAAATGAGATCTTCTGGCATGCTCCCTCTCGGTTGAATAGGCTGCGAATTTGCAGAATATTCCTTAGTTGACCTTACAACAGTGGTAAAACTGCCTGGTTCTGTAGCAGATATCCAGGTGGGGTCATGAGGTGAAAATCCCATGGAGGGGGAAAGGTGGCCAGAAGGGCAAGTAAGCTGCCCCCAGACCCAGGAGAGGTAAGAGATTGGTTGGTTCCATTTTGCTGCCATCTCTTTTGATCCACGCCCACCACAACTTCTGCCAAGGGGCATGAAGCTGCTGGAGATGCTGTGGTTCAGTGTCCTGTCCTGCACATGGCATCTCCAGGTGAAAGGCAGAAACTGCAGTTGGATCTCCAGTTATGGAATTTTCCTACATTTATTGGAGCAGCTGAAGCTCAATAACACCACAGTGCAAACCCAGTGCAAACAGACTGACCCAGACTTGTCCCTGCATCAGCCAATTCCCCTGTCACGGATGCTCCTTCCAGATTTGGCAGTGCTGTCATAGAACATAAACGCATAGGACTCACCCTAATTGCCCCGGTCCCTCTGTGGGGAATATTTTAGCCCAGTGGTTACAGGCAGAACACCGAGCCCCACAGAAGTGCAGGTGCACTTTAGACAATTCACCAGTGGAGAAAAAAAAAGTGAATTTAGATGCTGACATCATTGGGAATTCTTGACACACACTGAGCAGGCAAACAGAAGTAAAACAAATACAGACTGATTCCATGTGGGGCTGTCTTGAAAACAACTCCTATGACTCAACATGACACCCTGTCAGGCCATGTTTGCTCTGAGGTTACCAGCACAAAGCCAAAAACTGACATGTTACTGCGGCTGGATAATAAAACACAGAATAGCTCAAAAAAAAATTAGATTTTTTCATTTCCACCCAAGTTGTCTAACATCTGTAGAGGGATTTCTGCTGCGGCAGATACGAGTGCCTCCTGCTGCACAGATGTAACACAGAAAAGAATTGGATTTTCCAAGGCTGTGGAAAAGTTCTGCCCAATGCCATGATTAACAGTTCTTACGGGCTTGTACGTCACTATAAAATGTGGCAGCCTTGTCAAGCATCTTATCTTAGCATAGGATTTTCCCATAGGATTTTAGTCTAAGCATTTAGGATTGGTTCTGTAATGCTCAAAGAACAAAGATTGACCCTTGTCTTCAGGCTGCAAAACATGTCCTGGGGCTATTTAAGTGACCAGTGTTGGCATTTAGTGTTGGGCAAATTCTTACAGATATTCCTCCATCCCCCATTTCCTGTACAGGGCATGACTGGAGAGAGCATATTCTAGTTTCTCGGTGTGGGTTTTAGGTTTAACATTAAATTACAAGAAGGTAAAACTGCCAACAGCCCACACCTCTGTTCATTGACTGATAATAGAAACAAAGAGTAATATTATGAGCAAACCTTTTTCATGAAGCTTGTGTAACTTGTTTTGCAAAACTGTTTTCTGTGTTTCCATGCATGTTCAAAATTTACACTGCCACAGTTTGGCTGTGTTAATCTTTAACTAGCCTACACAGCACATGGGCTGATCAGACAGGCAGCTCTTGAAGGGAAGAGGACAGGAAATACAGCCATAAGGAAGGAAAAATGTGTAGGAGTTCAGTTTACAAACCAGTGAAACCAACCCATGGGCTATAAATCAGGATGAAGTTAATGTGTCTTACTTCAAGAAGACCCCATGCATTGAAAAAATGAAGTCTGACTGAACTAATGAGGCTGATTCAAACATAATGGAAAAGATATTTGGTGCTGGTGTGACAGCAGAGCATGGCCAGGAGCAGTCTTTGTTAGATCTGTTTTATTGCAGACATGCTGTTTTGATTCTTGGCCTCACTGAGCCAGGGATGTTCACACTAGGAAGCTGAACCTAAATCATCTTACATTTCTGGAGCTGTCTAAAGCTGGATACTTGGAGCCACTTCTGAAGCAAAGTAGCTGCTTTTTGTTTTTGCTTTGAATTACACAAAGAAGAGAGAGTGTCTGTGTTGCACTGAGCCCCGTGCATGGGTCTGCTAGCTTGGCATTCATGGCAATTTTCAGCCAACAGGAGAAAGTGATACCTCATATTGTGTGGGCATGGCAGCTCAGGGGGGTCCTGGTGATCACAAGCTCCCTGTGGCATTCTGGTTGAGATTTTATCCTTTCAGAGAGGATGGCATGAAAATACATGTAACACTCAGACTGCTCAGAGATCACTCATTATTGTAGGAAGGATACTGCCATACCATCAGAAGATTGTCAAGATTCAGTGACTGCCAAATTCTGGCACTGTGTCATGTCCTCTGGGCACTATTTTGTCCTGCAAAGAGATGCTAAGGGACAGAAAAGTAAGATCTGCCTTACATTCAAAAGAGAGCTTTTCATTCAAGCAACATATAGCAAGTCCTCAATATGAAACAGAATTTGTGAGTTGTACAGACAGATTTCCCAGACACTACCAGGCTGGTTTATTTGTGTACCACAGCTGTCAATTGTGCAGTTGCTGCTGAATGGCACACACAGTGTAGGGTAAGTTCCAGAACTGTGGGGCAGGAGCTTTGAGCTGGGATGTTCTCAGCTATCTCGTACCATTACAAGTGAGAATAATTTTAAGGCTCCCCTGGCCACAAAGGCTTAGCAGATAAGGAAGTGGGCTTTGCTTCTCAGTCATCATATGTGAAATAGCAGGGTGAAGTTTATTGAAACAAATACAGATACAGCATTTGGGTGCTGCTGATTTTTTTCTAAATGTCCTCTTTTATTTTACACCACTATTAGATAACTGCCTCTGCCAATTTTATCTTACTGCGATCCTTTGTCCCTAAGGTAGATCAATTTTCATTCTATTGAATACCTGGAGAAAGGGGGAAAGGTTTTATACAATATCCTTTCTTCCTTTTATTTTCTTTCTTAGTTTTATGGAATTTCTCTGCATCAAAAATACAGTGGTGTTTTGTCTGTCTTTGTGATTGAAATTACACAATGTTAAGAACTGTATATTCATTTAAGTTTTAATTTTCAAATACACAGTTTCTTCAAGTGACAGGAGTTTAGATGTGACTTTGTCCTTACTGTATATCTGATGTTCCAGTCCTCAAAGGATGTTGAATTAATAGGCTTTGTTCCTTATATAATGAAAGCCAGAAGAAAATAATTACATGTAAAGATGTTTACAATTTGAGCTTTCTGAAGCTCTGAGTCTTTAGAATTCCCAGTGAATTCAGTGGAAATTGCAAATGTAAAAAACCAGATCATTAATGACTAGGGATGAGTTTATGGCTATTAAATAAATTTGCTTCTGGCTGATGATAAAATTAATGGGGTTTGGATGTATTAATAAAGAGATTAAAAACTTACTTGAAAAGATGATTTCTAATGCTTTGACATTCCGTTTCTATCTTATTCTTAAAATGTCTTTGGACCATGAGCACTACAGACAAGTAAATATTGTATAATTGTATTTACATTCCAGATTGATTTTAAAGGTCTACAAGGATGAACTTGATGATGAAGACAGAAAGCTGGGGCTACGATCACTTTCCAGTTCTCCTGTCAAGCACTTTTGATGAATCTCCTCACGTAAGTAGCAGCATTTCCCTCACTGTCCTGTTTTAGGAGGAAAATCAGCAGGTGGCTCAGAGAGCTGTGTAATGGGGATGACAAAGGGCGTGCTGTTTCTTAGGTACATATTGCAAACCAGCAGCTGATCACCTTAATCTACCCCCAAGACGTTCCTTTGTCCAAATGACACGTGAGGGTGCAGGGGGTCACATTTTCTGCTTTTCAGTGGAGCACTGCTGCCCTTCCTTGTCCTGTCTGTCCCTGACACGTGTGGGGACAGTCACTCATTCCGGTGACAGTGTGGAGAATGGACAACCCCACTAACCCCTGCGGGCTGCTGGCTGCAGAGGAGAGCTGCCTGGCTGGACACAACTCACTGCAAGTTTCTCAGCTCCTCTGATCCACTGCACTTCTCCTGAGGGCTGAGGGGCCGGTCTGAGGAGCCGTGCAGAGTGAGTTTGCATGATAATGAACCATGGAGTGTATCTGACACTGCAAGGTAGGGAGCAGTTAAAACCCTGAGGTAGCACAATTTTACTTGTCTCCCCAAACATCAGCACATGTGACACAAACAAGGAGCAAAGCCACTGAATAAGAAAATGCCATCCTAATATCCCTTTTTCAGGATAAAACTGTCCTTTATCTCATCCAAACAAAAGCATGTGTAGTGTTTTTCACAGTCCCCAAATGAGCATAATAGCCGCTGGCAGTGAATCTACTTTCATCGTTATCAGGGGCCTTGTGATTATGTGTGTTAGTGGTTCCTGTTGAGATTGTTACACTGAAAACCATTTGTGGAAAATTAAAATGGATAAAAGCTTAAAAATCTAGTATCATGTTTCACTGTTGTCTTCTAAGGAGTGAAATTAAACTACCTATGTAGGGGAGAAAGCCAAGAGCCCTTGTAAACAGGAACATCTATTTGCATGGAGTGTTTACATCTAACAGATGTGCTTTATCCTTGATAATTTACCCTGTTTGGATCCAGGAGAGCTCAGACATTATTTAAGCATGGAGTGAGGAACAAACACTTCCACTGTGCTGGATTGAGGTGTGTGCACAGGTACAAGCCTGCCTGCAGAATGTACTGACCCTTTGGCAGGCTTTGGCACAGATTAGAAAAGTGCCAGCTGAACCAGAAAAAAAATCATAGGGGTGTCATGGTGTCATTAGATGGGGATTAGTTGCCTGGACCAGCTTTCCTGGCTTTGGCCTTAGCCAGTATGAGCTGGCATGGAGATAACTGAGATGAAGGACCAGCTTTGAGCAGAGCAAATCCAAACTGAATCATGGAGCCTGGAAAAGGCTCATGTCCTTGGAAGATGCAATGTCACTGAAGTTCGTGTCAGTGCTAAAATTCCACAAGGGAGCACTGAAATCATGAAGGTCCTTACATTTACTTCTTGTTCATGATAAATAAGAAAATGGCTTATGGGATGACAGGAAATTTAAAGAGGGTCTTTCTAGGAACAAACTAGAGGAGGCCACAAAGTTAGAGAGACGTAATTTTTATTTCTTCTAATTTTGACATCACTTGTCTCATGGAGGATGATGCCAGTTACATGTTCTTTTTCCTTGAACCCTTGCATTACCAGTTCTAGCAGTGTTAGAAAGTTCTCCTGTGTTAAGCACACACATGAGATATTTTTGAGGAGCCCTTTCTCACAGTGCCCACAGTTTTAGCTCTCCATTTTCTCTGGCCTCCCTGGCTTGGCTCATTGGGTTACTCAGGACAGCAAAGCCTGATCAGAGAAGGCAAGGTGGCTGAGATGGCACCTGATAAGACTGAACTGGTGCTGACTGGCTATGAAAAGCATCCAGAAGATGCATTTGGGGTGATTTTTAGCTCAGTCTTTTGTTGATGGAGCTTGCTGCCTAAGAGCACGGTTCTGCAGCCCTGGTGGTGCCAGCAGGAAGTCTGAGGCCCTGCTCTGAGTGCAGGATGTGTACAGTGAGGTTCCATACCACCACAAGCCTATCTAGTCTGTGCCTAACCTCTCTAGAAGGAGTTTAGCTCCTGGCTTGTTCTGTAATGTGTGTAAACTTTGGTTATGCATCACAAGGTGTGCAATGGTCATCACACCTTCTTCTGCTCTGTAGCTTCTATTGCTCTCTCCACATCCTGATGCTGGGGAGAATTTGTTTTATCTGCATTATTGGGACATTGGCAGTCTTGGTTATGTGGTGACTGACATATCAATTTATTTAGAGACGTTTAAATAAAAGACATCATGATCATAACTAAAAAATACAAGGCCAGCTACATGAGAGGAACCATTTCCTGGTAAATCCAGCCCTCATTTGTGCTTATAGTTCAAAGATTTCTTCATGCAAGTCTCAAGACAAGTTATCAGTAGATAATAGAAGGCTTATCTGCAGATTTAATTGCAGATGACGAAGTATGGGTGAAGTGAGTATTTTGCTACACAAGGCCCAGTTAATATCTAGGAGAGATACCTCCAGCAGCACATGGCAAAACAGTATGAAGAATTGTGAAACTTCTGCCTTACCAGAACTGTCAACAGTGGCCAAAAAGAAGAAAAAGTAAGAAAGCAGAAAAAAAAAAGGCACCGCCAAGTCAGGTGACAGAGAGATGACTCCACAGAACTATAAATCAAAAGAAGGCGGCATAAATAATGTAACATTAACATCCACTTTCTAGAGCAGGCAGGATGGTGTAGAGCTTTGCTGGTAGCTGTGAGAGCTGCTGGTAGCCCTGGTACTCTGTTCTGCTGGGTGTGAGCACTTCTCCTGGCATTTAGACAGAGGAAACTGGTCGACACTGGGTTTTGCAGCACAGTGATTTTTAGTGTTATTACTGAAAAACAGAAGTTTCGTCTACCACTTGAAATCTGGTGCCCTCCTCCTACACGTCACTGCAAATTGATAGGGCAGCTATTAACCCAAATTGCTTCCAAGAGAAACCAGGCAGGCATTAGAAAAAGGGAATCTGAGTTTCAGTCAATTGATTGGGAAGTGGGGCACATGGGGATTACAGGTGCTGCCAAAACTGCTCTGGCGGCTGAGTTGGCTTCTGATAAGCCCAGAAGCTGTATCTGTGAGCCTTACATAAGTGAAGAACACCACATTGTATTCCCCAGTGAACTATAATGGTGTTTTTAATGTAGAGAGAAAATTCCTCCTTCCTGACAATTGCTACAGAAGAATGGGTATTTTTTGGCCTTTTTCCTCTCTGTTGCTTTTATGCAAGAACTAGCTTCAACTTTAATTTTTCCTTGAATAGATTTTGTGAGGCTGCAGGCTGACCCAAAAGCCCTCAGCAAGCAGAAGAAAAATGTGAGTGCCAACAGCTCTGCAATAGCCTGCGGCAGCTCAGCAGTGCACTGAGCAGCCAGAGTATCAGAAGGGCAGTTTGGGAGCCCATTGCTGCTCATCTCCACTGCCTAATTGGCAGAAAACTCTGTAATTGCTACAAGTCAACAACACTGAGAGTTCAACACAGAAATCAAACAGGGGGGCAAATTAAATGACTGTACATAGCAGGTACCTGCTTCTAGGAGAGCCAGAGGCTGTGCATCTCACAGCAAGTGAGCTGCAAAGCAAGTCCTTACCAACACACATGCACAGAACCTCCAGTAGGAAATGGACTGACCTCAGTGAGAATGCTGATGAGCAGGGAGTTTGGCAAGTGTTGAACTCATGGCACAGAAAGCAAGCCTCACACAGTTGGGTTAAGAAGTGAGAAGCCTTTGCCTTCTTGTGTAAAGAATT
Source organism: Rhabdornis inornatus (assembly GCA_013397075.1). NCBI lineage: Eukaryota > Metazoa > Chordata > Aves > Passeriformes > Rhabdornithidae > Rhabdornis > Rhabdornis inornatus. The sequence goes on from VWZS01001249.1 coordinate 485,083, forward strand.
TATGGACACACCTATCCCAGGAGACCAGGCATAGCTCCTTCCTGCTTAAAGAGAAATGTAGCTCTCCAACTCTGCTGTATTTCCATGTGCAGGGACCAGGTTTTAACTAACCTCAGGTAAACCTTGAAAAATGGCACTCAGTGAAATGCACAAGAAACATCCAGGGTTTATTCTTTTGATTCATGTAACCCATCAAAATGGTCTTCTGCTCAGACTCTCACACGTCCCCTCTGCTGCATCATCTTGTCTCCCACTTTTCTGCAGACTTATAGAAGAGCAGCCAAAACATAAGGGCAGAGTTATTTCAAAGAAGCAGTGCCAGCCTACCCTATAAATAATGTATACAGATCTTTTGTAGTGGTGAATTTTGCTTCTGAATCAACTGTGTTATCTTTCCCATTCCTGTCTTCTGCTGCAGCCTTCCTGTAACCCTCCTAGAATTAAAGTAATGTAAACAGCAGATTTGAAGTGTGGTTTTTACTATGGGTTCAGCAACCCATCAAATGGATCTTTTTACTCACTGACTTGACAGATGAGCAGAACTCCTTATCCAGGGAACAGGAAGATGTGGAGCAGGTGCTCAAAGATGGCAGTAGAGAAAAGGCCTTGAATTATAACAGTGCTGCAGTGCTCAGTGAGAAAGGACATTAAATACAGATTATGAGAATGGACATTAAACACAGTTTTTGTAAAGCAAACAGGACAGTATACAAGACAAACCTGACCTTGCCCATACATTTTACCATGTCAGGGAGAAAAACTCCAAAGGTTTCAGATACTGGTGAGCCAGAAGTAGAAATTCAAAGACCAAATCAGACATTTTCCTGTAAGTCAAAATCTACTTACAACTGATGTCTGACTTCAAGATATCATGCTATATCAATACAGTGGTGTGTGAGCAATTGGATGAGATATGTTTGTACAGTTTTCTTCCTTAAATCAAATTCAAAAGTTTGAGATTTGCAAACTGAAGAGCTATTGACCCAATAATCTGTTTGTTTTGCTTGAAGAGGCACAGATCCTGCTGCAAGTGTCATTCCAACCAGGAAAAAAAGTGATCACTTCAGGAGTTCAGATGTGGGGCTGAATATTGTACTTCCATGTCTGAAAGGTTGCCAGAGTGAAAGAAATAAATGTCATAAGGTCTGAACTGTGGCTCAGTGCATTTATAATTGTACCAAGCATGCTAATGGTTCTGAAGTAGAGACTAAGAGCATGACACAGCCCGCCATGTCTTCTGCAGGAAATCAAACAGATCCTAAAAGAAAAGGAGATAATACCATCAAAAACAATGCCCTGCAAGCCTCTACCAGCTGAATTATATTTATATAAAGATGCTTGCAGATCCAAAAGCACACAGACGTACTTACTGTCATTCCCTCCTATCCATCAGTTTGGTCTTGCTGGCTCTCTGAGGCTGAGCACTGGGGCCAAACTTGGCTTCCCAAATGTCCACAGAGGTCACTGCTGGCCAAAGGGACACACTTTTTTCTCTTCCTACCGCTTAATTCTTCTTTGAGAGGCTGAACCTGATTGTTGACCACACTTGCTAAGAGGAACTGACACACCAAAATCAGAACTGAGCCCTGCAGTTGTGCCTTAGGTGTCTGTAAGGCCCCATATTTTTGGATGCCAGTGTCATAAAGTTAGTTCAACTCTCAGCCAGCAATAGATGGAGTAGCTCTTCAAAAATGTGCATTTTTTGCAATGGTAATCAGTAGTGGGGAAGCACTGTAACAACCCAACCTATTAGCACATAAAATGCTGTCTCTCCCCACCCTCAAGGGGCACAACTCTCTTCTAAAACTATGGAAGCTGGTCCCTTCTTTTTCTCAAGATACTGCAGAGCTCAGATACAGAGATTGCTGAGCTCCTCCTTTTCCTTTCTTCAGCTCTTGTACAGTCAGTGTTGGCTGTTCAGGGGACAGGATGGAGACCCCAGAATGGTACTGACTGGCTGCTGTACCCTGGTGGAAACCTGTACCCTGGTGGAAGCCTGACAGAATTTGGAGTATTCCCTTGCCTCCCCCACCTCCCAGTGCTGGCAGCATGGGGACAATGCACTGGTGATCTCTGTATCCTTTCTTTTCTGTCTCCATGCCCCTGGATTTTAATATGTTCTGGGCTGCCCCTCTTGTGTGAGTATCCCAGTTTAGCTGAAGCCTCTAAGATAGCACCATTCACACACAGTGTGGCTGATGAGTCATGCCCGCTTAATGTCTTGAAGGACTGGACTCCACTTGTCCCACTGCTGCTGTTCTGTTCCCCAGCAACAGCACAGGTCCTCAGGAATTTCAATCACTTCTACTGCATCCTGATATTTTGTTCCCTGAACATTGAGTTCTCCCCATCTATTCCAGGAGCAGGTGGGCACCTGGGTCACTTGGATGCAATTTCTTGCAGCACATTCCTCCACTGGCATTTCTATTCCCCCTCAGCACAATGGATCATTAATGATCTGTTACTTGGATGTTAACTATTGGATATTACTTAGATATTAACTATTAGCTATTATTTATGTAGAAACTCAGTAGAACATTGTCAACTTGAAAAACCATGTTCCTCAATGAAAACATAAGTTGTTGCTTAAGCTGAAAACATTGACCAAATTTTCTTTTTCAACTTCTTGATGCCCTTGCCAGCAAGCTGAGCAAACCTATGCCATTTTCTCTCTGCACTTCCATTTGTGTTTTCTAGTTCAGTCCTTGCCACCACTGTTAGACTCTTCTTGGGCAGAAACAACAAAACTCAATAAAACCTATTTATTAGAACACTACTTAAGATAAGCTTCCCTTTCTAATGACATAAACCTTCCTTATCACATATAGCTGTGCTTTCCTCAGGCATTTTCTATCAGTGACTCTTTCAGCGCAAAAGAATAAAGCTCCAAAGTGCTGTGATTGAAAGCGTGCCAACCTTTATTGACATGGAAGGAAGCGCCAAGGCTTTGGAGAACTGTGAAACAGAAGCCTGAGGAGAAAGAGTTACATTATGTATAAGAAGATATTCTAGAAAATACCCAAAGGGAAAAACGAGCCAGCCTTGAACAACTGTGACAGACTTCCAGCCTCAGCACTTACATTTCTGTTGAAATCTGGTGATGAGAGCTGACCAAGAAGCTGAAATCAATGAAAGACAAAGAATTCACAGGTTCCACACAGTGATGAGCCTCTGTATAAAGTTAGATGACCCACAAAAGGAAAGACAGGTGAAAGATTTAGTTGCCTATTTTCCATTAGAAATTTGTAAGAATGGGGTTTTCAAACTCCGAGAGAGGCAAATTCTAACTTAAATGCAGTAAAAATTCAGGGAGCAATGTAGAATTGCATCATGCTAACAAATGCATGGAAACAAAATAATCATCAGCAAGTGTTTCAGCCTGGTTGTCTACACAAATGTGGCAGCCAAAGAGACAGCAGGCACAGGAAGGACTCAGAGGTCCAAATGTACTCAAGACATTGACAAAACAAATCACTCTAAAACAAAAAGAAACCAGACTATGACTGACAACCAGATTTATGCATTGACAGCCTCAGGCCCCTCTCACACAGTTCAAATTCTTGAGTGATCTTGCATGTATTGTAGGGCAGTCACAGGTATTGATGCTTTGTCTGGACGCTCCTAATATTTCAGATATCTGGTTCCACTAAGGACCTTATTCCTTTACAGCTATCTTAAAAGCATGGGGAAGGAATTGATTCATAGTACAGGTTAATCCATTCCAGAAGACCACTCCCATCATCCCAAAGCAGAGCTTAAAATGGGAATAGCATAGTCATGCTTTTCCAAATAAAGAAAATAAATGGTTTATATTCTAGCTAAGCTGTGCCAATGCCAACATTTTAACTTACAATGATACAAAGAACACTAGTTTTCCAAGAAAATATACCAGCTTAACACAGCTTAAATCCCACTGTCATCTGCCTAGACCCTTTTTGTCTCGTCCAAAATATTTTCGGTCCCTAGAAGACCCTTTTAAGGACACTCTAAGGAATGTCCTCTCTGTGTATAAAATCTGCAGGCTGAGGAAGCTGTCGGTTTGTTCAACCCCTCTCCACAACTTTCCCAGCCCGTTTCCAGCACTTCATGCCATGTTTGACAGGAGTAAGCCTGAAGCCTTGCCCCTTCCCACTTCCTCAGAGATTCCTGGTGGATAGACCTGGGCTGCTGAGTATGGCAGCACTTGCTTATCTCTTCATTTATTAAAATTCATCTTAAAATGTTTCATTCACAAAGTTCTTCAAGTTAAACCCCCAGCTTGCTTTTCTAAATATCTTTTTGAAATAATTGTCCTCAAGGAATAGGCTGGAGCCCTTCTGTTTCCTTCAACCTTTCCCAGCCAGAGTGCCACTTTTTCAACAGGGCCTATTGTAAAGTTCCAAACAATTGTTCTGCAAATGCTGTTTCCAAAAATAACATTTGGGTAGTTTGCACACTACATTTCCATCTGGAGATCTTTTCTCAGCGGCTCCAAACATGGATACATAATGGAAAATACTGTCATGGCTTGAATAATGGCTCCATCAAACACAGAGCAAAACTCAAAAAGCAATGAATCCCAAAGCATGCTGAGCCCTCAAGGTCCAATTTTCCAAAGCTGTTAAGCATGGATGTATGTTGTTTTAAGCAAGCTGCTATTGTAGCACCTCTCAAGATTTATTGTTTGTACTCTGGTGGCACATATTGATTCCTGGGATGTGCAGAGCTGAAGCAGTTGTTACAGAAAGAACCTCTAGAGCATTAGATCTGGAGCATTGTGTCTTGGCTCACTGCTCCAGCCAGTTCATCCACGCAGTCTCTCTCCCTCTGCTCATCTGTAGGTATCCTTCCACATCTCTCCTGCTTTGCTTTCCATGCTAAACTTCACAAAACACCACAAAATTGATTTGATTCTGAGATCACACCTAGGGCGCTTGAGTTCCACAGTCACTTCCTCGGGAAGTGTTTGAGAGGGCATCTGTGTGTGTGAACCCAGTATCTGATTTGCTTAATGAGGCACATCAAAGTCACCCAAATCTACATCAAAATGTGATGAATTATGTGATGTAGAAGCAACTTTTGATTCACCAGAGTAAATTAATCAGTAGCTGAACTCTGAGAAAGTTGATGGAGCTCTTTGACTACAGGCTGCTGGGGTCTTTGTGGGCTCTTCATGTTTTATCTACTGAAACAATGAAAGGCAACTCATTAAAAACATCAGCTCTCTGGAGTTATGAGATTTTCAGATTTAATACAATTTCTGCACTATTTCCTGCTGTTATTTCTAGCTAGCATGACTTGAAGCCTGAAAATTGGCACAAAATTAGGAGAATCAAATTGGATATATTAATTTCATCTTATGCTTTTTTTGTAAATCTCATTATTTCTTCTTCTGGACTGCTGGATTTGTCAGCACAAATAACCTGGAAGATTCTGTGACTGACCTTGAGGCTTTCACACAGTGGTTCCCATGTAATTTCATCACAGTTGTGGTATTGATGTAACACAGTAGCAAACTGCATTTTAGATCTGCTTCTTCCTTGCAAACAAACAATACACCAGGATTATGCTGGTATCATCCCAAATCCTGCAGTATGGCTGTCTCAAGGTGAAGGGGTGGCTGTGAGCAATGAATGTCAGACAGTACAAAGCTGGGCTTTTACTGAAGTCTGCAGGGAGCCAGCTCAGGGCAGGGGAGCACCTCTTCTAAGGGGCCAAGCCCAAATGCCTCAGGCAAAACTAAATTTGGGGTCTCCATTCCTACAGAATATGAACTTTTTCCCCATTAACACTTGGTTCACAGACCCAGCAGAAAGGCAGAGCTGTTTCTGTACCTTTCTCTTCCGGAAGGATGAGCCCAAGGGCAGTCCTAGTGCCCAGGCACAGCCTGCTGAACACCCCAGAGAGGTGACAAATCCAGGGAAATGGCTCACCCTCCCAGGCTCCATGTGCCAGAACACTTTTCCAGGAGGACTGTTCCCCACAGAGGCAGTCAGTGACCCAGGCAGAAGGGCTTGGATGCTTTCTCCAGGCTGTCAGTGACTGGCAGGAGTATGTGGGCATCCAAAGGACCAGCTGTGTGCCAGTCTCAGCCAGAAAACCTCACACTGGCTAACTGCAGACTGAATTTGATGATAAAGTTCCTGTCCTGATGTACATGAGCCATCAGGTGACCTTAAATGAATAAACTGTGGGTCTAAATGGCAACTGATTATAGCAAGTTGCTTCGACTAAGTGGGGTTAATACAGCTGGAACTTTACCCTATTTGCAAAAGTTATCAGTGGTGGATAGAGAATGAAGGGACACTGAACTTCTTTTGGTGTTGAAGAATGCTGAGACCAGCCTGACTCACCAGTCCCAAAGTTAAACATTCTAAGGATGTGAAGAATAAGGTTTCCTGTCAGAAACTGGCACCAGTAAGGATGTAGCAGGCAAATTACCAATAAAGGAATCAACAAGTCCCACTTTCTAATGGCAGGGACTTCTAACAAACCTTTTCTAAGAGCATTTGTGAGATTCTCCCATGAGTGGGGAGGCTCCTCAAGGCCAAGTGAAAGAGATTTGACCACAGTTGTTGGTATGGGAAAGTAACATCCAGTCTCTACTTAATAATTATTTTACTGTCTTTAGTATCATTGCTTCAATATTGCTTCAGAAAATAGTGCACTATGCTAGTAACTATATCTATACTGTGCAGTAAATAATTCTGATTAGGGTCCTCTATTCTAATGATTATCATTAGAATAATCAATAAAATAAATAATCTTATTAATATATCTGGATTGCCATCCTTAATCCCATGGAACAAAGTCGTGGAAAGATTCAATTGCAGATATAAAACCCTTTGACTAAGTCTGGGACTAGGATTGGACCCAGCCACATCCATACTCCTCTCTGAGAAGGAGTTTAGAAGGACAGGGAGTCCTTTCTGCACCTTGTGACTCAATGGGACGGCTTCTCTAATAAACTTAGTCCAAAGCTTCTTTCTGCTTACAGCATTGATCTTGAGGATGCAATACAAAATACTTGCTCGTATGCCATGTGCAATTAAAGTTTTAAATAGACATGGTGTAAATCAGACCTCATGTCAAATGGAAAGAAGTTAAATGCATTTTCCCAAGTTTATCATATTTGTCTTCCCAAATTTTTGCTATGACTTTGTTTGGGTATTTTTCCCTCAAGTGTTGCATCTTTGCACTTGCTGTTAGAGAACTGACCAAGGTCCAACACTTATTAAATCCAATGAGGGAATTCATTTACATCCAGATCCAACTCAAACTCTATCACAATGTTGTTTGCTTCTGTTGTATAACTGTATGTATGAGGAATAGTTGATTATTTGCAATGGAGAAGGTTTTAAATTTTGCCACTTCTCCTTGGCTTTTGTTGCATATTTTTTTTGGTACAACAATGAAGTGTTCTGCAGTCCTTACAATTCATTTTTCAGAATTGCTTCACAAATTCAAAATCACAATTATTCAACACATTATTTGACATGGGCTACTTTTCTTTTGCAGGCAATATACAGCAGTCTGTTTAGAGAAAGAAGGTCATGTTATGATGGGCCTTGCACATCACATCTTACCTCAAGTCTCTGAACAGAAATTTATAACCTTCTCCTTTGTCCTCCTTCGTGAATGCTTACAAAATACCCTTGGTATTTCCTTGCTGTTGCACATCTTGGTATTGAAACTTACTGATGTGATTGTTTGGGGGAAAGAAATATAAAAACCACAGCCCAGGAAGAGGCATTAGAAATGTGGACCAGAGTTTGAAATAAAGTTTTTCATTAGTTTCCAAGTAGAAAAATCAGTGATTTGATAAATGGCTTAAATGTATAACACTTATCTCTTTAAAAACAGCCAATAGTTAGACTGACAATAATTTTTTGTGTCTTAATACCAGAAGTCAGACAGAGTTATGATGTCTACTGGTTTCACCTTAAAACAATTGTAACTTAACAATACTATTTGCCTTTAATACATCCACAATTGACACACAGTGGCTTGCATTCTTCTTATGGAAAGAATATTTCTCCTTTGATGAATTTGGAGGCCAGAGATGGCAAAAGAAACATGGGCTATACCTAAAAGCACTCAAGTGGCAAAGCTGTATCACAGTTCAAGAATTCCTGGCTTCCAAATTCATCTTCAGGCTTGTACTAAACTGCTACTAATGAGCTTTACATGCTTTACAGTCTGCTATACATTCAACTCCCACATACACCTTGAGTAGTGAGGTACCGGCACACTTTCATAAGCAATTAAAAAGAAAAGGAATTAAACATCAGGGAAGATGGACTTATTATCGTGTTTCTGTGGGGGAAAAAAAGTGTAGATCCATAGTTTTACCTCTCCCTTTTCATTTATTTATGTGGAATGAAATCTGATGTAAAGAGAATCTGTCTCCTTGAGATGTGTCATTCTGTCCCCACCTATAATGTACAAACTGGTAAAAGCCAGTTGTACCAACAGTCAGAAAAAACAGATACATAACAGATTCAGTAATCCGTGCTGCAGGCACCATCTATCTTTAGTATCTTAATGCTTTTAACATGATGAAATACCTTCTGCACCACTATAAAAAGGCTGGGCTTCTGTTTGCTATTTCACATGGTCAGTACTTGAACTATGGATAATATTTAACCTTGAGCTCATGATCAGCTTGAGAAACATAATTTACAGGATCAAATTCCTTTAGCCCTCAGCCCCCTGTTCTGCATTTCTAGGGATGGGGCACAAGAGCTTTGCTCTGTCCAGGAAAGCCTTTTACAGCACTGTAAGGGAAGTGTAGGACATACAAAAGGCAGCTGTTTTAGGCACACAGAGAAAACAAAGCCCTGTGTTCTGTGAAACAAGCCTGGGTCACCTCATGTGGTTTTCAGATGGAGATTCCCATGTGGGCATATAAGGGTAGACTTCAGGCCACAGTGTTGAGAAAACAGCTCTGACAATTTCAGCATGAACAGAACCATGATATGGAGTCCAAAGAATGCATTGGACAAGCCAGGCTGAACAGATGGTCCATGGTTTACTGGAGACTTCTCCGAAAGGAGCTATTGCCTGGGAAAGATAACGATGGATGCAGTGAACTAGAGATGTAATAATGGACATTTAGGAACGCCATCAGTGTTAATTCTTTTTTATCTGCTAGGGATACAGACAGGGCAAGCAGGTACCTGGGGTTCCTCAGTGTATAAAGCTCCATCATAGGTGGCTGCTCTGTGCTGCCACTGGGCCTTTTGCTTTTCTTCACCAGCATCTTTGAGCTCAGTGGCCAACTGGCATGACATGATTCAAGGATCCAGTTGTCTTCCCTTTGCCACCCATCTCAGGGATGGAAGGAATGACACAGGTTTGGGGCAAGTGGACTCCTGCAAAGTCTACCGTGTGCTTCAGTCTCCTCAAGAATCATGAGAATGATTAAGTGATATTTTAAGAGCCTCCTGGTGTTTTTCATTCTTCCCCTCTGGAATTCAGCAAGTTAATGACTTCAACTTGTTTCCAGCCACATACATAGAAAACACAGCAAGAGCACAGAAGCATGTCCACATTGGACCAAAGGCCTTCTGTTGTGGGATCCTTCTTCAGCAGTCAACAAATTATCATGAGCATCTGGAGTAAAATTAATTCCTTCCTCAGCCTATGTGGAGGTGCATGTTCTGAACAGAACCCCAAGGTCTGTTCGAGGCAGAAACAGAATCAGACATTGGAAAATCACAGTGACTTTTCAGAAGTTTAGCAGACCCATCTGCTTCACCCACTGCAGCCAGGAATTATTTATTCAAAATGTTTAATACAGCAAAACTGAGGCTAAATATTTCATACCTATTACACACGGGCACACACACACACACACATGTATATTTGCAATTAATATTAGTTTTCCACTTCTATTTAATGTTTGCTGCAACAACCACTCTGTAAGTAAGTGTTGCCTTTCTCTTTAGATGGTAAAAGCACCTGCAATTTCCCCTTAATCTTTAAATCACCAAGTACCAGTTTGCAAAAGATGCTTCCGTCACTTCCATATCTTCTTTGGGAACAAGCACAGCACACAGCCTCCCTGAGACTTCCCATCTTCTGCACAGCTTCAGCTGAGGAACACAGGGATTATTCACAACCACCTCTTCCATCTGCATTTCTTTGCACAGCTCTCAAAAGCAAGTTCTGGAAAGTTTGGAAATTTCACATGCTGTGCTTGATGAGAGTGTGGAGAATGATCCCTTCTTTGGACCAGTGCACACAACATCTCTGGGCTCCCCTTTTTAAATCCTGCCTCCAAGACTGCTGTGACACTTTGTCTGCAGCACTGCCTTCAGCCAGAGTGACTGCAGCCCCTGCTTCCCATGCTCAGCACATAAATCCCTGGGAGGCTGCACCTCTGGTTTCTCCTCCAGGAGCCCTGATTTGCCAGGAACTCAGACAGGCTGCGGAGGCCAGGTGTCTTTTCCCCTCCACACTTGCTTCCCTCTTCTCTCACACACTGAGTCCTGGCCAGGGAAGGACAGAGCAGAACATTGTTTTAGGTAAGGGGGTCTCTATCTGCAGCCCAAGATGGGCAAGAGCAAATTTCCTGCCTTGTGCCAGTTCCAAAGAGAAAACATCCTTTATGCTTCTGTGCCTCACAAAAGGCTCAACAACTTCAGAGCTCTTCTGCTTTTAAATTACCTTTAAACTAAACTTTGAACTGAGCTGGGACTCCTGTTAGCCTCCTTCAGCTCAGCAAGTGCTTTGTGCCATCAGGGTGAGATCTGTGTGCAAACCACGAGTCCCACTGCTACAGGAGGAGCTTTTGTCTTTGGGTTCCAGCCTGGGGCAGGTGCAGAGAAGGGCACAGAAACCACATGGTCACTCTTAAAGGAACGACTCCCACACTTTATTTCTCTGAAAATGCGGAATGTATATTGGATGCTCAGATCACCCAGGAGTTACCTGCAGACTGGTTCTGGGTACAGAGACATAACTGGTTTCTAAATAAGAGGTTTCCATCTGGCGAGGGTATTCCACAGGATCTTCAGCGTATTGCAGAGAGTCCATTCACCTGCTAGACTCAGCTAGCAATAATGCTGCTGAGCTGTGATGTTACCCAACAGGATTCTACATTACAAGCAAGGTAAACCGTGTTTCCATTTCCAGAATGAAATCCAGACATGTCTTCAGAGACTTGTTCTGAGACTCAGTTCAAAGCTACTGACTTAGAATATACACAGAATTATCCCCAAAGAAGGCACTGGCTCAGGTATGAAAAGCTCTGGAGATGTGGGGATCATTACCAGGATTTCTCTGTCACCTTGCCTGCCCAGAGACAGCAGCACACTAACATGATTATACCATTTCTCTTCCAGGGAGGACTTGGCTGTGAATTTCACAGGTTACCACCTGCATTCCACCCTGTGTACAAGTGCCACATGCCCAGAGCTAGCAGCAGCAGCCCTGCACCAAGAGAAGAGAAGACACAGCTTGGCTTCAAAAGGTCACGAGAACTGCCTTGGCTCTGCAGCAAAAAAACATTGGAAGTGTTGGGTGGGAGAAAAAACTTTCTGCTTAAAGCACTCCTGCAATTAAATCCTTCTGCAAAATACATGGTTTCTTCTAATAAGTGGAGACTCAAGGGGTTCTGAATTTAAATTAACTTCCTGAGCAAAAATAAATTAAAACTATCTAGCTCCATTTTTTTCTTCATGCCATCCTGCAATTATAAGGAACTTTATCAAAAGCACCAAGTATAGAGTAAGGGGTCCTTAAAGAAGCTCACAAAGTCATTGCTGTACCTTTATTTCAAATAACAGTGAGTTGAATTTTCTACTTCAGCAAATAAGAATATATTAATACATTTAGCCCAAATGCAAGGTCCTTTTATTTTTGTATTAAAAATAGCATTTCTTCTCTGTGTATTTTCTACCTAATTAAAGAACAGACATTAATTAATGCATAAGCACCATCAATTTGTCAAATCAGAAACAAAGCACACCAAATACTATAATGCATCTTGCCCTTTTATTGTGTTGTATTACAGACAAAGAGAAATACAGAATAATCACTGTTACAACCATAAAGTTGCAGTGTCACTCTGATCCCTTTGGGAGTCAGACAACATCCACTTGTCATTCATTCCACCTTTCTGTCGTAACAAGCTGTGTATATCAAAACTCAACTGTGAGCAACCATTTTTCTAAATGAAAACATGAGACAAAAAACCCCCGTTCTTGTAACAGGACTTTGCAAGATTCTTTAGGGTACCAGCAGAATAAGCATGCACAATAGGAATACCAAACCATAGACATGCTGCCCCCTGAAAAGAGGAGCTGTGCTGGAAAATTCACAGGTTCAGTTCTGGGACTCCATCTCCTGCGAAAAGCTGGCTCAAAAGCTGTGCATTAATTTGGTCCAAATATAAGTGAGAATAAAGAAGCCAAAGGCTGGTATTTTGCAAAGAAGCTGTGTTAATCCTACTGTTTTCTTTGTACAATAAAATTTGGTCTATGAGGAAAACCTCTATTTCTCTATTGACTGGTGCCACAGTGCAGTGTGATGTATCAGAAGGGAGCTGCTGCTGTGTCATGCTGCTTCTCTTGTACACAAAACAGGTCCCAAGGACCTACAAAGGGGTTTGCTGGAATACTACAAAGGACAAAGCAGATTTCTTATTTGAAATGCAGGTGCAAGGAAGCTTTTCTTTACTGAGAACCACACGCCTTTCAGACAACTTTGGCAAAATATATGGCAACACACCGTTTTGTGTTACTGAGTATGAGTGCACATGAAATAATAAGTCAGCAGTGGGTCAAAGTTCCCTATTTCCCTGTGTTTGATGTTGTAGACAAAATGGGAGAGAAGCAGTTTGGAAACACACAGATAGCTTCCATCCTAACTTACTGAGCAAGCTGAGAGAAAAATATCAAAAACACAGCCACTTATGGAAAGACAGACTAATAGGAATTAGTAAAATTACTTTGAAAACCACTTTTTTGTTGATCCTACTCCAATATTCTTGTTTGTATAAAAGTTTCTAGCCTGTACATAGATGCTTGAGCTGATTCACAAATCTCTACTTTGGGGATGATGTTTTAAGCCCAATGAAAAGCTATTATTATCAATAGGAATTTTCTACAGGGGCCATTTTCTGTTCTCCTTCCCAAAATAAAGGAAAAAAATGCAAACAATGAGAAAGGATTTGCTATTCTCTTTTAAAGAGTAACAAGGCACAATCTTGTCTACCACTACTACACTACTTAAATAGTTTTGTTCTCTCTTGTCTCACACTGCAGCAGGAATTCGAATAACCCACCTTGAAGGAGTGCAGAGTCCATGCAAGAGCTAAGGACTATTTTGGTAGAATTTAAGTACTTCCCAAAGTACAGTTTACAAGAGACAGGCAGACAGGCATTGTGTGGGCTCTCTGCCAAAACTCTCTGTAGAGGCCAGTTTGAGTGGTTCAATCCAGCATGTGATTTGCTTAATGAAAGACACTTCTCCAGAAGATTTTGGCAGATGCAATCAGTTCAACTGCCAGGCAGTATTCATGTGATTACAAATGTTACTGATCACATTAGATACTTAATAAATCTCTCCGAAAAAGATCACAGCTACTGTGTGGCTCTGAAGAAATTAAAATTGTGAGACAGATTACTGTGTTTGCTGTGCACTGGACTACTGATACAATTGGGGAACAAATCCCTTCCTTGGACTGCCAAGCAGTCAGTGATAACTATTAATTTCTATATAATGCCAAATATGCTTGTTTGTAAATGTTTATCTACACATCATGGCAAAGTAGCTTCCTTTTCATGTTATTCTTCTATAAATACATTTTAAAAATCGACTTCACTGACTGTCACAGATCTATGGCAATTCACATAAGCCAAGAGGTTGGCCTGGGAGTCCAAGGACAACTTTTGGCTTGAAATACCAAAAAAGCAGGATGCCATCCTTGTATAAAACCCATAAGCAATACTTTGGCACTGTTTCTTCTCTTGACATTTCAGCAGATGCAATATCACATAGAATAATGATAAACCACAACAAAGCAAAAATAGTCTAACTGAGCTATACCTGTTTTGATGAAAATGTTTTTCCTTATGGTGGGGCACAACTTGCACTCTGTATCTTCCTGTAATTTACTGAACAGCATTTTAAAAATGAATAAATGTCCATTGGCCAAATCCCAGTACTCATTTCAATGTATTGCACGAAAGCAATCACACAGGCCTCTCTTTTCAGCTCTCAGGAGGAGGGTTTCTGTCTGAAAAAAAAAACAAAACAAAACCCAAACAAAAAAAACATGAAATCAAAGAACTGAATATATTGCTTTAAAAGAGTATATAATTGATTAGATCTAATCCCTCTGCACAGCTGTAGCCAAGGTACTCTGCTGAGTGAAAAATCATAGTTATTAGTGCTGGTTTTCATCCAGAAAAAGTGATGAAATTATATATTCAGAACTGAGAAGGGGAGAGTTTTTATAGTTTGAATGTTTTCATTTTCACAGTTAACTTCTAGGGAGTAGGTTGTCAAAATTATTAAGGTGTCCTTTATAAGGGCTGCGACAAATTCAGCTTTCAACTGCACTGCTCTTAATTCCTTTGTGGTGATTGATGGCTTCCTGTTGACGATGCCTTCAGTCCTGTCTAATTTAATTGCATGAGATAGCAAGTGCTGAAGAGCCAGTTGTGCTCTCAGTTACACTGCTGCTTCTCTAGAACAGCTCTGAGTTGAATCCAGCTGTCAGTCTAACCCTGTTGTCTGAAACTCATAATCTTTCAACTAGATCTAGGTCTGAGTGTGTGCTTCCTATTTCCATCTGAGTTAAATTACTAACAGTGGCTTTATTATCAGTACTTGAGTGAAGGCTTAAAAAACATTCCCAATATACATAACTTAAAATTGCTTGCTGTTGTATTTGGAGCTCCTTAGTGGAAAAGCATTTCCAAGCTTTTTTTTTTTTCTCTGTATACAGGGGCAGGAAAATTAATTTTAGATCTTTAAAGATATTCAAGTATAATTTAATTGTGATCAAATAACTTAAATATTTTGTGGATTCTTGTCACACTTCTGGAAAAACAAAGGCTGAATCTTTTTCATTGCACCATTGTTTCAGAAGCAAATTTCTCGTGAGACTCAAAATTGTTGGTGCAAGGAATTCACATCAGCAAGTGCAATTGTGACTGAAGAGAAAATTCTTCCTGAGCATATCTTGTGGTTTCCACCCTGTGGTCTGCGGTCCTTCAAGCAGTTTGCAGACTGGCTTTGAAGAGTTTCTTGAGTGAAGAAAAAAATAATTTAGTGGGCTTAAATTCACTGTGAATGAGTTTCCCATCTGTACTGCAAAAACCCATTAGAGGTTGAAACCCACTTGTTAAGAAATTATCTCAAAGCTCTGTGAAACAACAGGGTCTTCAGCTTGCTGGTGTTCCTCTGATACTCCTGACACATCAGACACAGCAAAGGGCTCATTAACAAAGGCAGTTTTCAAAGGAGTAGCTGGGCACTCCTGTGTGGGTCCTGCTCCCCTCCTGCCTTGCTTGGGCAGCAGTGCCTCTGTCCCCAGCAGTGCCCACTCTCTGTTATTCATTTCTTGTTCTCAGACTGCAAGCCTGTGCAGGACAGGCTGCTTCAGAACAGCTTTCCCTCCCCTATCCAGCATTACATCCTCCTCAACTCAAACTTTTGACATCCACCTTTGCATTAAAGAGGGCTTGTTCACATTCCTTGCCTGCTTTCACTTATCAGCTTAGTGCAATGGCAGGCACTGTTAAACACTGCACCCTGCTTGCACAATGAAATCTTGGATGAGTGAACGCTCCCATTGTTGGGAGCCCAGGAGAAATCATAGAATCATCTTAACATCAAACAGGCTTATTGGATTTCACAGTAATGCCAACAAGCTGTCACTGCTGCCACAAACTCTGCCTGGGCGTCACTCAGGACTATTTACGGGCAGGAAGAGCAGCTCTGGGAGCACTCAATTGCAAACTGAAAGACTGTGAAAGAGAAGTATCAATTACAAAAATTAATTGTGGCCTTGATGGCATTAGCTTAGAAAGTCCCTGATATGTGAGTGCAATCCTGCATGGCACTTGCCCTTGTAGCAACAATTTCCAAGACTCAGAAGATATTCAATGAAGTCACTTGTGTGTCAAACTTGAGAAATTACAGCTGGTCAGCATGAGCCAAGCATCAGCAGTGGAGTAAGGATATGGAAGCTCTACCTTTCAGAGTATAGAAGGCCACAGTGTGCCATTTGTAGGGCCTTGGCTGCTGTATTCCACTTTAGTATCTCTGCATCACTCAATAATTTGTGTTTAACCAAGGCATCTCTGATAGGAAGCCCTCTGGAGTATCAATCCAAAGGCTGGGAAAGATGTACAGTAATACAGCCTTTATTTACTAGTAGTATTAAGCTCAGTTGTCTAAGGGTGGGTGATCTTACAAACAACTGGTGCTGTTTGGTTTTGTGATGCACTGTTCCCATGCCCCTTCCTCTGTTACACTGGGAGTTGTCTCAGTACCTTGGCATGTCAGGCCTGTCCAGGTCCTCACAGAAACAGAAATTCGTCTTTTGGCACTCTGGGACCAGCTTCTCCCTTTATATTCTGCCTCACCTCTACCAAGACAGAGCTGCTCTCTGGTGTGCTGCATCCTTAGTCCACTCTCCAGATAGAACAGACATCACAGACACATCTGAATATCTCTGTGGGTGGGATTAAGGAATTGTGCTGCCTCCATTGCATTCCAAAAAATTTTTAACTTCCCACGTAAAGCCTGTTGACAGTATAAGAACCAGCACAGCTGCAATTGCACTTGGTCTTGACATGTCATGTGAAGGTACAAAACATTTCAGCTGACCCTAATTCAAACAGGTGGAACTCTGCTATGCACCAGAAGAGCCCAGCACAGCTGCTGGAGGTGAAGCCCCTCTACTGACACTTTACCACTTAAGAGTTATTTATTATTACTCTAGTGCATGGGAAACTTATGGAATGTAACCCACGCTCAGAACTTTGTCCTAATCAGTTTGCTGTTGATAGCTCAAGAAAGCTGAAGTCACTTTAAAGCCAACTTTATTGTGTAGGGCCTGACATGGCTGCCCAAGGTCGTAAGAAGCCAAAGGCAAAGCTACATAATTGCCTTATGGTTTGAGACACATATTTGATTAATGTCCCTTTGGTTGTCTTTGCTGGGAATGACAATCTGAGCTGAGTGTGACTGTAGAGGAGCAAGGAGCCCTTCTCACCTGCCGAGAGAGATGGCCCTGCTCAAAGGGAGGAGAGGTAGGACAAGGCACGGAAGGGCTTTGTTAGAGGACAGAGACCTCTTGCCTCTTGCAAACTTCAGACAGCAGCAGAACCGCTGTGGTAAATCCTGCCCCAGCCAGTTTGCACATACTTACAAACCCACACATGAATGAATTACTAAAATCAGGGCATTTAACACACCCTCATTTTGCTCACTGAGATCTCTGGAGACTGGCTCGGGAAGTGGCAGAATCCCATGTGTGCTGTGATAAATGCAAGAAAAAATCAAGCATCAATCCTTTTTCACGAAGTATCAATACATGAGCAAGGGCTGTATGTGTGCTTCCCTTTCCTCTGCCAGCCCTGCCTGCCACCTTCTCTCTCTCCTGCTCATTCCTGCTCCTGCCCAGTGAATACTCAGTCCAAGCTTGGAAGCAATGTTGTGAGGCAGAGAGTAAATCATCTGTCTTGTTTTCCTCTCCTTCCTACATCTTCTTTCCTTCTCTGTTTGCTGCAGGGACTGTCTTAGGTAATTCCTTAGGCTGTTATGCAAGAAGTCAGACTAGGTGATCATTAGCGAACCTCTGCAGACTGTGAAAAATAATCTGTGCTCGCTATAAATCTGTTTGCTGGGATGGGAGTGAGTCAGCAGAGATGTCATGTCTGCTGTACCCATCCAGGCAAGCCTGGCCGCTGGGAGATAAAGGCTCAGGGAAAGCATTCCTGCAGAAACACATACCCGCGTGTCCAGGTTGTACGCTGTCTTCTTCAGATCCTGCAACGCCCTCTGCATGAACTCGAACGCATGGCAGTCAACACAGGGACGGCCTGCGGACAGAGCAGGAGAAGACATCGCTGTCACAGCAGGGAATTTGGAGTTTAGCACTACAGAGGAGGAATACTCAGAGACCTTGCCAGGAGAAACTCCATCTTACCAGGCACCCACACCTGCATGTGTGCAAAATTAGGGCTGCCTGTGTCTATCTTTGTGCAAATGCGAGATGATCAGCAAAAAACACAGAGTACTTTGCTGTGTGTGCTTTTCTGAACATGGCCCAGACTTGACTCTGCCTGCTGCTTCAGCCCCCAGCCTCTCCCCTTAAAACTGAAATCCTTACCCCTTCTCAGACATGGGTTAATTCTCAGCATATACACTGGAAATAGCAGTTTGCAGTGGTTCAGGAACCAGACAGGCAGGTCTGTTTTCACAGGAGCTCTTTACAGAGCAGCTTGGCAAGGGACAGTGCCAGATCTGTACTTGCTTCCTTTCACCTGCTGCTGTATTTTTTCTCTGCCAGGAATGCAAAGCATCCCACTGGCTCTGCAGCTGCTGCCAGCGTGTGTGCACAGAGGGGCAGGGCAGGGAAAAGGCAGAGAGTGGAGGAGGAGGGGACTTGACAACAACTCAAATGGCTCACTTTTGAACCTGGGCATTTCTGCTCTGCCAGGATTCACCCTGCACCAGTCTCTGTTTGAAGTTAATGATGTGTGAGTTTTCAGAAGAAGAAATTGCAGACACTGGAGGAGATGCAGGCAGAATGGAGAAAGACAACATTTCACACTGATCACAGAGCCCCCATGTTGGAGGGAGTGCTGAAATCCTTGTCCACATGCAGCCACCTGTGCTGCTCTGCCAAAGCAAAGAAGGTGCAAAGCTGCTGCTGCTGAGATGGCTGGGGAGCTGTCAGGAGCCAGGGACCTGCTGAGCAGCACTGCAGCACCCACCCGTGCCTGGCACCCTGCTGCCAGCACTGCCTTCTGAGTTGTACCTGCAGGAAGGGAGCAGCCAGAGTGCTTGTCATTGCTCAGCAAGCCTCTTAGGGGTTTTGATCTATTCAGGAGTAGGTTCTCTCCCACCTGTCCTTCTCCATTTCCCCTCCATGCAAGTGACATCTCAGGGAGACCTGGGGATTCAGCTAGGGATTTAATTCTCAAGCTGTGAGGAGATGCAAAGTCCCCACCTCTATCAGAAAAACATTGCTCACAAAGACTGCCTCTCCAGGGACAGGAGTAGTGACAGGATGGTTTTGAGCACACTTTAAAGACACTCAACCCCCTCCTGCTTTCAGTATTTCAGTAATTTAATTGTTTCCACTTCAGATCATGAAACAGACCCCTTAGAAGGAACCTGCATGCTCAAACTGCTGTCAGCAAATCCGTCATTCACTTGGTGTCATGCCCTGCTCCCTCCCCTCGCCCTGGTCTGCTCAGAAACATCCTGCTCTGGCTCCACCTCGGGTAGGTGCTGCATGCCCTGAAGTGCTGACAAGCGTCAAAGTGTTCTCAAAATCAGAACCGCAAGGAGGGGAAAAAAATAAACCCCCCAAAAAAACCCCATTCAGGTGATAAATTAATGTCTTCTGCTTCTGCAGTGGGGAGAAAGCACTTTTGAGTAGAGCCATGAGTTCCATAATCTATCACTGCTTGTCAGACAGGAAATCTTCCCAGGCCTTTGTGAGAGCTGTGATGGGATGGTTGTGTGGGATCATCCACTGCTATTTATGACAGCCAAGTGCTCCTGTGTGGACAGGGAGGTACTAGTAGAATGGCACAACCATGCCAAGTGGTTATTTCACTTCTGCCAGCCCTGGAAAGCAGCTGCCCTGGTATCAAAGCATCTTCTGCAGGAGAAGGGTGGTGTCACAGAGGACAGCTGCCTGTGCAGCTCTGGGTGTCCTGAATCAGCACCTGCAAAGCTCCTAACACAGCACTGCCTTCCAAAGTCAGAGTGCACATGCAGCCAGATTCACCACATAACAGGATATTCACTCTTTAATGTCATTTCTTGGGCTCTGCTCTGTGATGGGGGGTTCTTCTCCAGGAACTGCTGTCTCTGGATCAGGTTAGCATCCCTGTCTGCTGGGAGCCAATAGCCAATGGCAGATACTTGAGGAAGATATAAGAATAAGTGTCTAGCAGTGTTCTTCTAGCCTACCATGAGGCTGGAGGATATCCTGCATCTGGCTGGTGTTTCTACATCTGATAAGCCCTCCATGAATTTTTCTCACATTACTTTGCACTGTTGCTTCCTGAATCCATGTAAACTTTTGTCATCTCAACATCCTGTGGCAGTGAGTTCCACAGCTCAGCTGTTCACTGAGTGAACAAAATACCATTCCTGTCTGCTCTGAAGTTGACATCTACTGCTTTCATTTCCTGCCTCTAATTTTTGCAGTGGAAGAGATGGTTATTAAATAATCACCAACTTTGTCCCACTTACGACTTTGATGTTCTCCATCACTCTCTGCCTTGGTCTGCTTTCAAGAATGAAAAGCTGAGCTGCTAAGCTGGCTTATCTAGGTGGATTTGATGTCTCTTCATGCCCACAGTATTTTCAGCAAGGTGCCCATGGACATTTCCTCAAAAGAAATATGTCTAAGCATCTGTTTTCCATATTTCTAAATATGTGCTATTGCGAATAGGAGCAGTCCCACTGTGCCTTCTGTCCTTGGCTATGGCATCTCACACTTCCACTTGCTCTCAGCAGGAGTGACAATGCAGCTTCTCCATCAGCTGGATCACTGATTTTTTTCCCCCCCGAGCAGATCCTGAATGCCCAGATTCTGGGGTCAGGACAAGAAATAGTGCAAGGAGAGGAGGCCAGGTTATGGAGAGAAGGGCAGAGGCAGCAAAGGTTTACAACAGCTTAAAGCAGTCATGAAACCAAATCTTAAGTCACCTCATAGCAAAGTATAGCAGAGTGCTATTAATTCCTTGCTGACAGCTGGAAACAGACTATCATTCATAGGGAGACTTAACAGGTCTGTGGATTAACATAATAAGAATTATCAAGAGTCAGCTATAACTCTTTAAATGGGTCCTGTCAGCACAAAGACTGTATGTGTCTTTGTGTGTTTTGGGAAAAGTAGGGGAAGAGAAAAAATATGTTTCTTGGCTTCTTGGTGAAGAACTGGAACTGAAAGCACTGTGTAAATCTAATTAAATTGCCCTTGCATACACTTGGTGTTTATTCTTTGTATTTTATGCACCTTGGCTAATGAAAACAGACCAGCTTCTGGTCTTCAGATGCCGTATTTTAGCTTTCACAGTGGGTGATCTGGGCTATAATGTTGGGGAAATAACTTTTTTCTAGTGGATTGCAGAGAACTTTAAAGAAAATAATCTGTGAGTATTAGTAGCACCACTTCAAACTTGAAGTCTTTTGCATATGCTGTGTGCTGTGAATAAAGTACAAGGACACAATTAATCATTGCTAATTAGAATTATTCATAAAAAGCTGTGCCTGGCTGTGTGACTGGCAGAGAGCAGGGGACGGTGCCCCAGCCAGATCTCAGTGCCACACACACACAGGATCTCTGCAATGCTAAAGAGATCCGTGACTCACTCTCATGCTCCTCTCCTGTGACTCCTGCACCTCCCACACTCGTACGGAGCATTGCTGCCCCTGTCCTGCTCACGATGCTGCAGGAGGGACACATTCCTCCCACCAGGTGGGAGAGAGACACTGTGGTCCATGCGGGAATGTTCCTGCTAAGGGCATGCTGCCAGTGCTGATGCCTTAGGAGCTGGAACAGAGGCTACACACAGAGTTGGGAGGAATAAAATGGGTATTTATTAAGAGGCCTACAAAAAGCCTACAAAAGGTCACACCCTAGCAGGCCCCTGCCTGAATGGCTCCAAGATCGAAGCAAAGGAGGGCTTTGTCACAAAATCTCACACTTTTATAGGTTTTGGTTCATTTGCATGAACCGGCCCTCTTCTTTCCACGTTGTTTATGCTTAGGGCCTGAAGTTTGCAGAAACTGTCCTTGAGTTCTCAATTGGAATAGGACTGTTTTGTCTTCATAACCCTAGCACATCGGAAAAGCACATCCAAGCAGAATAGAAAAACTTAAAACTTAAGGCATCAGTGCCATGTCACACACCTGGGAACAGAGAAAAGCATCAAGCACCACACTGCTCTGCCCTGCAGAAGGACACTAAATATGGTCCATGTCCATCCTCTGTCCCTGTTAATAGCATGCTCTAGAGACCCCTTTCCCTTCTGGGTCATCCAGGGTCCCACAGCCAGCAGCTTGCCTGGGCTGACAGTAAGGACTTAAGTGCCAGCAACAGGGAAAGTGTTGCAGAGGCAGTGCCCTCTAAACAGGTCAGTGCCCACAGGGATCAGCTCCTTGATGAGATGTAGACAGTGGAGCATCAAGAAGGAAAAGATCCAGGAGTGTCTGTACTACATCACATCACAGTGAGTGCCCAACCCAGTATCCAGTCTCCTACAATCTACATCTCTTGAGGAATATTGAAAGTCTGGGAGTATTCCCAAGCCTCGAGAGCCTGGGATAGCTCCACTCTGGAACTGTCAGCTCTGTCTTACAGATAGACAACTGGCCTCCTATCAAGGACAAGTGTGCCAGGGTCCATCCTACCAGGTTACAGGTACAGTCTTGTCCCCATGCCAGCGTGCATCCCTGGGCACTGTTATAGATGAGACCTTCATGGCCATCAATAGGTGCCTTGGAAGAGCATTGGAACAGGGCAAGTCTGGGGGGATGCATTCCCAAAGACTCTCCTAGATCTCGAGAATTTGCTAAGGCAGCAGCTCCTGAGCCAGAAGAAATGCCACTGTATCTAAGACCTTTCTAGGGCTTTTTTTTTCCTTTAATTTTACCAATTGGTCCTGCAATCTCATACAAACATGTAGCATCCACAATGTCCTAAGGGAAGAGTTTCACGGGTTAACCATCAGGAAGAGCCATAACAGGCAAAGGAAAGTGTCTGGAGCACTTAGCAGCTATGCAGCACTCTCCCAACAAGTGTCTAAGGAGAAGCATCAGGAATTCCTTGTAGCTTTGAACTCTGTCCCTGCAGCAGCCCAAAACAATTTACAACTCATGATCAGCTGCC
Organism: Rhabdornis inornatus; assembly: GCA_013397075.1. Taxonomy (NCBI): domain Eukaryota; kingdom Metazoa; phylum Chordata; class Aves; order Passeriformes; family Rhabdornithidae; genus Rhabdornis; species Rhabdornis inornatus. Next base: position 508,163 of record VWZS01001249.1, read on the forward strand.
AGTCTTGCTCCTGGCCTGGTCTCACATAGAAAGAGCATTATGCTTCTGTAGCAATGCTCACAGCTTCTGTTCCTTGGGATGGGGCAGTGTGTCTCTGCAGGAACACTGCCACAGAAACACTCTGACCTGCCTTTCATTCCACTCTTATGTTCAGGAGTAAGACAAGACAAGGAATCTTCCTCAAAGTCTGTTCAAGGGATTCCACAGCCTGGCTAGAGGATGGTAATAAGATGGTAAAAAGACTCCTTGATACTGTAAGAAGGATGGGACAGACTTTTTTGCTGGGCCTGTTGTGATAGGTCAAAGGGTAATGGTTTTGAAATAAGAGGGTCAACTTAAATTAGTTAAGGAAGAAGTTTTTTACTGTGAGAGTGGTGAGGCACTGGCACAGGTTTCCCAGAGAGGTGGTGGATGCCCCATCCCAGAAAATGTTCAAGGTCAGGTTGAACTTGACTCTGAGCAACCTGATCAAATTGAAGATGTCCCTGCCCATGGCAGGGGGTTGGACTAGATGAGCTCTAAAGGGCCCTTCCCACCTTTCCATTGTTTTACAATTCTGTGAGGCTTGGGTCAGAAGCCCTGGCCAAGAGCTTTGTTCCACAGTTCAGATGGGAACTTACACAAGTAGAACAAGAAACCACTGTATACATTTTCCCAAATGTGTTGACTTGCCTCTGCTAACACAGACACACAAAGTATACATACAATTTATTTTCCAAGCCTGATTTTGTCTTTGAGAAGATAAAATGGACTACTCATCACAAAACTTACTAAAATTAATGAATTCCTAGGAAAGTGAGGTCTGGTTTCAAACGGACCAAAACTTAGCCCTAATAAAAAAAAAAAAAGATAATGGAAAAAAAGGGAAATTCAACATCTAAGTTCCATTAGTTCCATCTAATGAAATTAATTGAGAATAAAATGCAGTGACAAAATCAGACCTTGTATTAAATATTTTGATAGTCATATAAAAAGATAGCTGTGATACAAAGTTAGCATGACGAAGAACTAGAGATTTGTTTTTATGCAATTATCCTTCTTTGTTGTTTTTTTTTTCCCCAGAGGACATTTTATGTTTCTAATGAGTGGCTACTTCCCTCTTGCTGTCACCAAAACACCCTGAGAACATTGACTGCATCCCCTAACAACTTTGAACTATCACCTCATTTTGGAGCTGAGAAAGTTTAGAGACTTATTCAAAATGACAGAGGAAGCTCATATAGAGCTGTGATCCAAATTCAAGAGCTCCCAGCTCCGTGGTGTGCTCAGGCCAGTCTGTCATATTTATTTATTTTTTAGGTTTGCAGGATTTCAGAAATTTATATTCACTTTACAAATGCACTGTTTGGGTAAACATCCCCTCTGTTGAGCTACAAGAAAGTTGAACTTGACCTATTGTTCCAACCAAATACTAAAATAAGCAAGATGCAATGCCCCAGCAGGAATACACACAAATTTTCTTCTAACAATACTCAGACTAGTAAGGACATCATATGTATTGTGGCAAATCTGTGTATATCAATTAAAACTATCCAGCGAAACAAAACTCACAAGAAGCAGATCTAAAAGACCTACAAACAAAGAGCTGGAGTACAAGTTCAAATGAAAATTAAGAGTATGCATTTAGCATTTTTTTTCCTAAATAACTACCAACCCTTTACTTGCTTGCTGTTTCCATGACTGTTTTCATGTGCTTTGCTGACATGGCACAAACTCATCATTACTCCCTCGTTAACCAAGCAACACCAAGTTCTCCTGGACCGAGTGCAGTGTGGCTGCTGAGGATGCAGGCAGGACAGGGGTGCAGCAGGTACCTACTTTCACCTACTTTCTGCAGGAATGACATCCCCAAAGTCCTGGCCAGCCACTGCTGGAGGTTCAGTGGAAGAAGGCAGGCAGGACAGGGTGCAGCAGGTACCTAGTTTCTGCAGAAATGACACTCCCAGAGTCCTGGCTAAGGTGCAGCAGGACAAGGTGCAGCAGGTACCTGCTTTCTGCAGGAATGACAGTCCCTGAGTCCTGGCCAGGGCACAGCAGGTACCTACTTTCTGCAGGAATGACACCCCCAGAGTCCTGGCCAGCCCCTGTTGAGGATGCAGACAGGACAGGGTGCAGCAGGTACCTACTTTTACCTACTTTCTGCAGGAATGACAGTCCCGGAATCCTGGGCAGCCCCCACGAGCCTGGCGCTGAGCAGGCTGAGCACCGAGAGGAGCAGGATTCCCGCACGCATCTCGCTCCACACAGGCGGCAGCGCCATTGCTCCCATCAATAATTCAAGCTGTCTTCTCTGCCTGGAATGAGGAGAAGCAGTGAAAAATCAGCAGTTTGCTCCTTGCACGCTCCTCACAAAGAGGTAGATGAGACGTGATAAGCACAGACACAAACCCTCTCGCACACACCATTGCCGTGCCACGCATGGGCTCGGGGTGCACCCCAAGGACCAGCTTGCCCAGTACCTGATCTTCCTCCTCGCCTGTGTGCCAGACCCTTGGAGCAGCTGGAGTGAGCAGGCAAAGCTCCAGCAGCCACTCCGAGCATGCGCCCCTTCTGCATCCCCCCCTTCCCTGATTAGGGTCATTGCCATGGAGATTTGCTATAGCAACACTGAAAAATTGGAGCTGCCAAGTGGAGAAGATGATTTAAAGGGACCACAGTGTGATGAATGGTCACTGCTGTACTCCTCCTCTGCTCCCAAAGGCCATGCCCTCTCCTTGGCAGACACTGGCTGCTGCCGCCCGTGTAAGAGAGTCTTGGGCAATTTTTGTGTTTGTTGCTGTTGTTCTCGAAGGGAATGTGCTGAAATACACAGCTCCCATCCCTTGCTTCAGCTGTAACTCACTTAAAGTGAGATTTCATTCTGAGAGGTATCAAATCAGAGAAAAACCCAGAAGTCTGCTTGGATAAATGAAGTTGCAGGGCCTGCTGATGGTACCCTGTACTTTGGGGAAGAATCCATTATGGTCTTTGTTTAACAACACTGAAAATGAGGCCTTGTGGACAACAGCACCCCTGGCACATGAACCAACCATGAAAACAGATCCTGCACAGCATCACATGAGGGTAACCATGGTAAGAGCCCAGCCAAAACCTACATACTGCAAAAGTTTAAGGATGCTCTCTTCAGGCTCAACTTTTGATCTGGGATCAGTCCACTTGCTAACAGGTTGTGTCCTGATAAAGTCAAAGCAGGAAGCTTCCTGGACAGGGAATCTGGGTAAGCACCTGGCTGAAACCAAGCATTCAGGCTGTGGAGGTGATACCTTTTGAAAAAGAGAGATGCTCTAACACCTACCTGCTTGTCCCAGAGCACCATTAAAAGGCTCATTTTGCAACATAACTGTTCAATTTGTGGCTTTGTTGTTTTCTCACAGCAGGAGACTCCATCTCCTCTCACCAAGGAGAGGCTCCAACCCTCCTGGTCTATACAGAATTACCACCCTACCAGGCTGTGGAGGTATCAGTCTTCCCAGACATAGACATAGTTTATCCTTGGCTTTCTTCAGCCCTGGAGACTCTCAACAGCACTGCACTCTGCTTCTATTTCGCTTGTTCCTGTGGCTTCTTCAGAAGTACCTCTTACAGCCCTCCCTTCAATGCTTGTGCTTTTGGAATACGTTAGTTTGAAAGTCCTCTCACAGGACTTTCTGGCAAAGTGGATGTGCTTCTCTTGCAAAAGAGGATTTTGCAAGGGGCAGCCCAGAGTTATGGAGGCAATTCCTACAAGAATGACACACTGCCAAAGTTTTAGCCCACTGTGCAACTGAAACTCAAATTCCCTTGTGTGGAAAGTCCAGCTGAAGGTCTCAGCCACTGGGATCTTCATGATGTGAGTCTGGGCACACACATGCACCAGAATGTCTCTACTGGCTTTATGAGAAGCTGAGACTCCTAATCCAAGCTCTGATGCTGGACGCCTGAAGGGAGGTTGTGTGAGATGGACCAGTTTTACATTGTTTGTCTCATCACAGGCCTGTTAAAGGAGCAGCTCCATAAGAGCCAGGTATAAACAAACATATATCTTGACTGTACACTCAGCTAGAGCTGGTCACACAGTCTAGCTTTGATCTTCAGTTTTAAAAAAACATCAATGGAAATTCTGGCACAAAAACAAAAATCCTCATACTTCCATTCACCCTAGCATATGAGTTTCTTGCTCATACCCTCATTATTATCCCATAGTTATAACCTACTTTTCATACATGAGTTTCAAGAAAGGGACAGGAAGGAATTACCTACAGGTGCAATAATCTTTGATAAGGTAGAAAGCACTGTTTGTCCTAATATTTTTTCAAGGTATCAATGTAGTCTTTTCTAAAATTCTAACTATTGGGATATCTGCAGTAGGGCATTGTGTATCTACCACCTAAAGGGGTACAAAGCATTATTTCAGTGTCATTTATACTACTAAGCTTAAAATAATGTCCTTTTTTTTTCATCGGTGCCAACATAAAACAACCAGACATTGCACTTACAGAGTCTGGCCAGTTTTTGTGTAAAATGATAGGGTCTTTAAGAAACATGAAAAAAGTTTCCAACTCCTCCTGCTAACAAAGCCATGTGGTCCAAGGCAGGGTTCTCAATTCACAGAGAACAGGAGCCAGTCTACATGGGAAAGTTCCAGAAATCTGTGCTATTTTCTCACCTCCAACAAAGCTGAAGATGAGAGACACATGAAAACATTTGCATGGCTTGCTTAGCTATTACATTCGCTATTGGCTATCACCATAGCTAAGGGATACCAGTACTAAATTAACTTTGGAAGACGAGAAAATTCCAAGAGATTCACAGAAGTCCGTTTAGTATCTGAAGAACATCATAGTGGATCCCAGAGGGCCATCAGAAATATTTTTACCTAATTTTCTTTTTCTACAGGGAATACACACCTCATAATTGTTTGCTAAAAGAGAAAAATAGTTTCCTCCAAAGCAAACAGAATGATCAGGCATTTAAAGGGAAGATGATTAGTGAGGATAGACATCTGGTAGCTTCCTTGGAAAATTTCTTATTGATTCCTAAGTGTTACAGGTATTGAAAATTACACCTTCGAAGTGGGGGAAGAAAAAGTTATATATCCAGTTAAAATGGCTTACATTAAAGGCCTGAGTTGAATATGTGTGCATAAAAGGAAGATGCAGGCAAAGGTTCTGGTTTCAGAACTAACTCCATTATTACAGTCATGGGCACACACAGCAAACAGGGCAGTTAATCTCAGCCTAATATGAAGTGTTACATCATTGCCTACTCACATGGCCATCAGCCCTTTGTTGGACTCAGCAGAAAAAAACACAGGCACAGAAGAATCTGTGTGTGGTTACTATTACCTGAACAACAGAATGGAAGGAGAATAACCCCAGGCATAACCCCAGAGAGACCAAGACATAAAACCAGATACAAGCAGTGTGAAACATGAAGAACAGCAAGAATGCATCCTTTAAACATATGGGGAGTAAAAAAAGGAAGACAAAACCCAAGGGAAGAGTTTATTCTCAGTTCAGGGGAAGGGGAAAGTTAATCAAGTTGATGCCTTGAGAAGTGATACATAACTAAGCATCTCTTTTATCTACCAATGAAAATAAGGCGAGCTAGTGAGCAGAAGGTTCATGCAACTAGTACCACTGAACATATTTTAGGTAAACACTGAACATATTTTAGGTTAAAACATTTACCAGAAATTTACTTTAGTTACTGATGCTTGTAGGTTTGTGATAGCCCCTTTTTCTATGTTTTGATCTGCCTGGAGCTCTCTTTTTACTCAGGGCTATCACTAGACTACCACAGGAGATTAAAAGAAGAACCTAGAGCAACCACCACTGTCAATGACTGCTGAGAGCTCAGGAAAGATGTGACTTATGTCAGTCTTGGAAAAGGGTAAGTGCAGTGGTTGTATTTAAAATGAAGAAGAGAACTGGAAAATAACACACGATCCAATTTACCATCCACCCCTGAGAATGGTTTTGAAGCAATAATCCCACCAACATTTTGTAAGTGTTTGAAAAACAAGAACTGGAATTGCAAATAAGAGCTATTTGTCAAGAATCAAGTCAAACTAGTTTGGTATCCTTCTGTGACAGGGTAACAGGCCTTGCAGATAAGGAAAGCCAATTTCAGGGCAATCTCTACTGCTGTATAACACAGCATTGTCAGAAGCAAACTAAGGAAAACTCTCTGAGGCCAGCTAAACTGGCTGGGTCACTGCTGAGAGTTAGCAGTAGGTCACTGTCCCCAAGGGAAGATGTATCACATCAGGACTGCAAAGACTCAGTTCAGGGGCTATTCAGCATTTCATTAGACAACTGGATAACGAATAAGCAACATGGTTATTTAAGGTGTAACATCAGCCCGGAGGTTATAAGCAATGCTAGGAGAGAGGAATAGAATTCTAAATCAGGCAGACAAGCTAGAAAAAAGGGTCTAAAAACCAAATGATATTTTATAAAAATGAGAACAAGGTGCTACACTTCATCAGCATTAATCAACAGATCATATTTGGAATGGGGAACAGCCCAATAAGTGGCACTTCTATGGTGAAGTTAGGGAGTCACAAGCTGAAATTGGTTTATAATATTCTGTCATTCCCCCAAAAAATACAATTAATTATACTGGGACATACAAAAAAGAAGTGCAAGAGCTTAGGCTGCCTTCAGCACAAGGCCTGAGCTGCAGTGATGTGTCTGGTTTGGTCATGCAGTACTAGAAACTATCAGGGACACCAAGAGCAGCAGAAATAACCACAGGTTTAAATGGCATCCAGGAGGCACAACCAAAGCCCCTGGAAAACAATAATGAGGATGGCACTGGGATGGATTTCCTGCAGAAGACAGGGGAATATTTAAGCCTGCAAGTATAAATTATACATCATTTGGAATGGCATTGGAATAGTGGCCCTGCATAGAGACAAGGGAAGAACTGAGTGATTTCTTATTGATACCTTTCCCTTCCTGTCTCTCCTAATTCTGTGGTGAAGAATAATTTTGTTCCCCGGGCAGTTACTCCAGCTCTCTGTGTTGTAATTACAGCACAAACACAGATACCCCTGGGAGAAATTCATTGCCCTTGTGCAGCATCTGAAATTCAGACTAATTATTTATCCTCCTTCAGTTATCAGGGCAAAGGAAATTTTTTTTCTGATTTAAGCAAGTATGATGTCAGAACATTCCCATTCTGGGATGGGTCACTGATAAGGCAATTCAGAGACATTTGGCTGCAGGGCAGTTGGCAGGGCCCAGTTTCTTAATCTGCCTTTAAACAAGTAAACCACAACCTTGCCAATGCATTGAGAAGTGAGAGGCTGGTGCCCTATTTGACATTTTAGCCCATAAACAGAATAAATTGTATTGTCTTTTTTATCTGACAGCCATCTCAGGCCTGAGAAGGGCTGAAAATAAAATCACCTTATACTTACCTTGTGTCTCATGCTACGAGATAATGATTCACCTCTGCTTGATGGTTCAGGATTTTCTTTAAACACTAAGTCAGAGGTTTGGCGAGGGGAAAAATCTCCCTCATGAAATGACCAATTTGTTCCTGGCATCATTGCTTGACAGGTTCCCTATCTTAGAACTTCCTGGAAAACCCTTCAAAAGTCTGATCACAAGCTGAACCTTGGTCAGACTGTGAGGCTTTGAGACACTGAAGCTGTCCCAACAAAGTCCATGTGACACTGTAGAACAGGGATATGGCTGCAAACAAGGAGTATGATAGAAATTTAGCACTAAGATCCTTCAGTGTAGGAACAAGTCAACTCCAAAAGGCCTCTTTCACCACAGTGTAAGATGTGGGGAAGCACCCAGGCTTGATGAGTTCTCCAAAAATCAACTGAAGCCAAGTGTGACAAGCATCTTTAAACACTTTCAAAAGCTTAGAATCCTTTCAGCTATGCAGGAGGAGCTGTGTCAACCTGTTGTGAAATGAAGGCCAGTTCAGACTTTTGGTTCCAAGAAAAAGTAAGAACCATGGCAAAATACCAGTTTTCCTAGTTTATTTATGAGGTTTGCACTGGACTGCTGGAAATGCAGCAGGCTTCACTGTGCTGGACATAGGGTCAATTTACAGCATAGGCGAAGGTTGTGTGCTCTGCATGACACTGGGGAGGAAGCTGAGCTATTTGCCTTGTTACTGCCAATCTTATCCCTGTCTAGGAAGGCATAGTCATGTCATTATTTACTTGCTTGATTTGTGTGCAAAAAATCCTTTCTAGAATTTATGTGTTTGGGAAGAAACTGTTGATTTCTTAAGTGGTGGGATTTGGGCAGGTTATTCCATGGCTACCAAAACCAGAGTGACTAAAGACACAGGCAGTTCTCTGCACAGCCTGTCTGTGCTTACAGAAAGGGCAGGTGGGGAGATCTCATTCTAGTTTAGGAAAGCTATTGACTTCCAGGATGTGGTTCAACCTTCCATGTGTAAAACTGTTTATAAAACAAATGTGTAACGTACCAGCTGTCAAAAGGCGTTTAAACATTGTTCAGGTCCTGCTTCAGTGCAAGCCCCAGTTGTGTGTTAGTTATATTTAGTGCTGTTGGCTGAAACCAGACACGGTTCACAGCCTGGATGCTGTGTTAGTGTATATATAGTCCAGGGCCAATGCAAGAGCTATTTAGGCAAGAAGCCTTGTGTAACAAATCTAGTGCATAGATGAAGTTCTGCTCTTCAACCAAGGAAAAAATATAGCCCACGATGCCCAGAACTTTAAGAAACAAGTTTGAGCACTGCAGGTGGCCTCCATGAAAGCCTGGACTTTAAGCAGTCACAAACACTGGTAACCCTGGGCTTTGTCCTGAAGTTTGTGTGTCTCCCCAGACCCCATAATAAACTGAAAAGTTGCCAGGTGAAACTGCATGGTCATTTTTATAGGATGCAATCAAAAGATTAGTAAATATAACCTCACTAAACCTGTGTACTTTAAAGCCTTTTGGGATTTATGCAAAGCAAGATGCTAAGTTTCATCTGGTTCAGTGCAGAAGCCACACAAAACAACAGATTTTGCCAGCATTGGTTGCATAAATTAACAAAAGTTAGTGCAGATTTAGTATTAAAAGGTACTTTCTGTTAGCAGATCTTTCCATTAATTTGGACAAGATGAAACTCTCTTATAAAAAAAAGCTCCTACACTTTCTATTTTGTAGAAAACTCCCATAGATGAACATCCTTATACACATCAAAATGTCATGTTATAAACACTTCTAGCACTTAAAGCTAAATAGAAGCTGTGTTTTTCACTAAGAATTCACACAGGTCCTTAACTGCACAAAAATCCCAGTGATGGGACTCCTTCCTTTTTCTCTCTGTGTTGCCTACTTTATCTGCCTGTGTTGCTTTTGCATAGCCAAATACTTTATGAACTTTAGGAACAAAAAAAAAAAAAAAAGGTAAAAATAAAGTTTTAAAAGAAAAGCATAAATTCTTAGAAAACATCTAACAATTAAATGTAGCTGGGGGCTGAAGCTACATGCATGAGCATGAACATTAAGTGCACCTATTAATGCATACCCAGAGAATATTCAGATCCCTCCACATCTAAACAAGAAATCGAACATTGTTTTCCCCTTAAATCTACATCCTGTTTACTCTGTGGAAGGGTCTAACTTGCATCACCAGTCAGCAGTCTTTCCAGCTGATTTGGACTCTCAAACAAAAGTGAAGATATGAAGAATATTGGGAGGGTTGCCAGTCTTGCCCCATTTTCAGACTCTCTTGACAAAGAGAATGATCTATAATTTTGTCACTTAAATTACCAGAAAAGTGCAGCATCACTTACTTTGATTTAAACAGCAAAAGGTGCTCAAGGCTAATGAAGACAAGCTGATGTGTTAGCAGGTTTTTGGAAAGTTCATGGTTCAGAGCAGGAATCAAATGATCACAGCCCTGACTGTGAGGAATGAAAAGTGTAGGCAGATCAATGTAAAAATAGAATATCTGCAGATACTTGCATTTCCTTTCTCATGGCATCCATGCCTGGAACTCTTCTTATGCTTTAAGTCACTTTTTAAACTTCAGGTGTTTAGAGGTCTCAAAAATATAATCTCTGCCACTTCCCAACTCTACAAAGTCACAGCTGGAACAGCAAGATGGAGTTGGAAGGTGTCTTGGTTTGAAAAAACAGGTGTCTGCTAAGGAAGGCAGGAGCCTCTCTTGAAATGGAAAATGTAAACCCTCTCCATCCAAATTATTATAATTTTGAAATTAAGGAGATTTTAGGCAAAGATATGGGAATAGGAATAACAGTTCTTTACTGTGAAAAATTAAAATAGAAATACAGTATTACAAAAAACAAACCCAAAGCACTGACAGAGTCAGAATACAACCTGACGCCCCGCCAGTCAGGGTGTTGGTAGCAGTCCCATTAAATGGTGGCTGCAGTCCTTCTGGAGTGACAGATGTGGTTCTGTTGAAGCAGTGGTGCTGTAGAACATGCAGTTTCCCTCTGAAGGTCCAGTGATGATGTGGAAGGGTCTGGTTTTCCTCTGGAATCCAGTGGAGAAAGGCTGCTCTGATGTTCCAAATCTCAGATTTTATTTAGGTAGGAAATGCTTGGCTCCTCCCCCTGGGTGGAGCATCTCCCCATGGGATGATGTGATTTTATCAGTCATGCAGTGAGACTCAATGGCCCATTAACAGAATATATCTCTCTGGACAAAGGATAGGATGTGTAAGAGGTAAAGAAAACTGCCCCACCTGGTTTTAACAGCTGGCCCATTGACAGAGAATATTCCCCTGGGAGTTCTGAGGGATGGGTCATGGGAGAGATAAGGAACACTGCTCCACCTGGTTTCAACAAATGGTGATAGAATACCATAGAATATTAGAATACCATAGAATACTGCTGGTTACATCTTGCATTGCAACCTAAGACAGAAGGTTAAGGAATATCTATGTAGAGATTAAACTGAAAACCCCCTATACTTGAAACTGGAGCAACAGGCCAAAATATTTTACATTGTGATTTTTATTTAATAAGTTGGCAATTACCTAAAGGTGTGATGGCCACCTGACAGTGCAATTGACATAATTTCTCTGCCCTAAACAGCTTTCAGTGCATTTACAAAGCAAGAGGCACCACATAATGTAGAACAGGGAATAAAACAGGACAAGGTGGACAGTGAGAAGGGACGCATGAGTGTTCTGATGACCCCTTTTTATTCGTGTGTAATAACAGTTTGGATTTAACAGGAACCTTTGGATTTTGAGGAGAAACAATGCACATCTTGCAGGAGGTGAAGCAGCAGATTTCTAGCACCTGGAACACATGGTAGTTCAAGAGCATCATCTCCATGTTTGCTCTGACCCTGCCTCCAGCAGGTTTTGTTCAGTGCATCCCACTGCTTGTTTGCAAAGGGACAGCAAACAGCCATTCATGGTCACTTATGGTTTCAGTCATCCTCTTCAGCCATCTCTTGACTAAACTGAAGGCTCCCAGTCTGTACCTTGCTTCTGTTTACCCCAGCTCCTTTGTCAGCACTTTTTATGGTTCTGCTATATTCTTGTTCTCTACGAAAATGGTCTTGAGTCTTGTACCTCTGTCATACTAAACCTGATTTTACATATTCAAATTCTTCAAAAATTTCTTTTCACTTGCCCAGAACAGATATTCTAGTTGCTGGGTGCAATTCCCACATCTCCCTGACAATCCTTTTCCAGAACTGGTGGCATATTAGCTGCTCTCCTGCCATTTGCATGGTTTTGAACAAGAATTAATACAGATCAGTAACTGAATGAAAAGAGAATAGATAAGATACTTTAAAAGAGCATGCAAAAATCTCCACGAGGAAAATCCTGCTTGTATTAGAATTTCTGCAGACTGAAAGGAATCTTACATTTTTCAGATTCTGAGGAAGAGAATGAGAAAGTTATTCCCCTTTCCCCATCTATCCCCCTCCTGCTTGCTTTTTCTTGGGTCAAGAGCTCAATTCTGTCCCATGTTTCACTTCCCCAGTTCCAACAAAGTGAATCAAAAAATAGAGGTGCAGCAAACCAACTGAAGGAATTCCAAATGGTCAGACTTTCTTTTGTTCGAGTCAGTGTCTATGCAATCACCAAGGGAAAAATTAATGAAGATCTATGGGTATTTCCATCTGGCAAACATGGCTGGGTTGCTGTCCACACCTGTAACAAGCCAGTGAGATTACACCAGCCTTGAGGACAGTCCACAGAATAATTCAGCTTCAGGAGCAGAGCTTTCATCTGAAACTGAGCTGTTCTGGGACTTCCTCCAAGTTCTGCAATAGCAATGTTTGCTTTTAGTTAAAAAGAGGTCTTTCCACACAATGTCTTTCCTGGACAGGTGAATTCCTCTTCCCTGGGAATGAGATGCTGATGTTGCTTAGCACCATTGTCACTCACTCCATGGTAAATTGGAGAATCACTCATTGCTCTGGCAGTGCTGCCAGTTGGACTAAAGGGGCTGCTGACCTGAGGAGTACCAGCCCCACCAGTCACACCTGCAGTGACTACAGGGCCTGGAGTGCCCTGAGAAATCCCTGGGACTAGAGGGAGGGCATTGCCAGAATGGAAGGGGAATGGAGGTTGAAATGGAGAGGAGAGAGAAGACAGGCTCAGAGCAAAGCAGGGGAACAAAGCCAAGCTAGAACAAGATGGGGACAAGCCAAGTGCAGCAAAAGCCAAGGAGGTCTGAGAAGCCCTTGTGCTGCAGCCAGGACCAGCTGAAGCCCTCCAAAGGAGGCTTTGCTCCCAGAAACCCTGAGAGTGCTCTGCCATGGATAAGGGCCTTGGCCCCTTCCCACTCTCTGGGAGGGGAGCTGCAGGTGAGGCTTGCACTGACTGACTTTTCCAAGCAGCCTGAAATGAGCAGTGCCAGGGCTCCCATGCTGTGTGAATGGACTTAGTGAAAACACACAGCACAGCTGCTCCTTGAGGGAATTTGGAAAAATAACATCAGACTCCTCTCTCCCATTCACACTGGGCTTCTGTGCTGGCCTCTGTCCACACACACACAGAAGGGCATGCTGCACTTCTCAGTGTACAAGGATTGTTTTTCCCAGCTCTGGACAGGTTTGGGAAGGCACTCAGGGCCCCTGTGATGTTCCCCTGCTCCCCCAGCTGTTGTTACCACACCTACAGCTGCAGGGGCAGAGCTGTAGTTGTGTTTCCTCTCTCAGCCACTTCCAGCAAAGTCACACCAATTTATTTACAGAAGCAAGGCCACAGGCAGGAACTTTATTCCAAATTCAGCTGAAGAGATTTTTACCTTCAGATGTCCCATCTACTTCCCAAGCCAGGTGTCAATGTTGGAATAATTTGAGACAGCTCTAAATCACGTCAGACAAACTCCAAGCACCTACTCACAGTACTCAGCCTATTTCAGACTTGTGAGTGCACACAGTATCTTACAATAAAGGGGCAGAGGTGAGGATGAAACAATCTCAGCTTTCAGGTACAAAGGTCTTTCTTCATGCCTGAAACAAAAGGAGAAGTTTTCAAAGGCAACTACAAGGGGAAACCAAAACATTTGGAGTTCAGTCCATCACAGGATGGACCAAATATGTGTGACCTAATCACTGTGTTTGACTTGAAGCAAAATAAGGCACAGTCTCATGAAGAAACTTCTTGGCACTGCACAGAGCTGTCCTTCAATGTGATGCTGAGCAGTTGCTGGTGGCAGCATTTGGTACAGCTGGAACTGGCCAGGCTGCCTAGTCCTACCCTGATTCTCCTTTTTACTCTATGCATTTGACCTGCTAAAATGAAGCTACTCAGAAATTCACTAGGTTAAGAATGGGATGTCCAGGGAAGGAGGGGAAGAAACCAAACATTTTAATTAAAGAATCTCTTCTGCAAGATAACAGAAGGCTCAGCACTAAGATATAAACTGTTTTGGTCCAAGAACATCAGACATGAAACTCCTCATGACACACACCCCATTACAGCTGACAGAACTACAACATGCCTGAAGGTGGTCACAACACAGACAACAAACAGAAAGGACTAAATCATCTTTAATACACAGGCAAAGCCTACAGAGACCACAATGTCACGTCTCAATGTAACTGGGTAAGTTGCCACAGACAAATGTTCATATTAGCGACAAAAAACAGCTGCATATGTCTCTAGGGCACTGTTCTCCAAAATTATCTTGTGAGTTCCACTTGGCAAATTGTGATTTAAAAATCAAAGTGATTACATTTCCCCCCCTACTCTAATATCAAGTAACAGATTTACTGAATTGAGCCCTTACTGGCAATCCAGCAGATGGGAAATATAGGGTATTTTTTAAAAAAGATACAGAACAGGCAAATACATCAGACACACGCCCCCAATTTCATCAGTACACTGGGGCATACATGCTTGCCATATGAACTCCATAATGCTGTATGTTATACAGCTGCATTTTAAAAACTGCTGGACAGGTGACTCTCCTCAGGGGTCTCCAGGATTCAGTTCAGTAGATTGGCAGCTACACAGTCGCACAGATTTCTCTTTTCCACCTGAAGAAGCAGAGTTTCTGTCTATAAGAGGGAGGAACAACATCGAAAACAAGTGTCAGCACTGTAAAAGTAATTAGCTCCCAAAGAAAAGTCCATTTGATTTTTATTCTACATTAGAACTAGTGGCATGAGGTGAATTTTGGGGTGAAAATCAGATTTATTGTTTACTGCTCTGCAAAATGATTTTGCTTTTGTGGGATTAATTGGCATACCAACATAGCACTACTTCCTGTGACATGGAGAGAGTTATTTTTCTTTCTTACAATCTTATTTCACAAGCATAAGGTCGGAAGTTCATTAGAGGCTTAACTCCCCTCCCCATCACTCCCACATCATGTCAGAAATTTTATTTTACTTAAAAACAGACTCAGAATTTAAAATTAGATTGTGACAGCCTGGACCCACCCTCAGTGGAGAAATTAACTTCTTCAACTTCTCCTGTTTCTCTTTAACTTTCTCCTGTTAATATGAAAATTCAGTAGTTACTGATAAAATGCTTTGGAGCCTAAAACAGACAAGAGGTGCTGAGCTGGACAGAGCCATTACAATTCAAACACATGATAAGGTTCCTGGCTTCTTTAAGGAAAGGGGTCCCAAAGTGGTGAAAGCAGAGGTCTCTGGGTTGAACAGAGGCTCATCAGTATCAGGAGATCCCTGTTGCCCACAGATCCCTGTTTCTGAAGAAACTAAGGTGGATTGGGAACTTCCAAGAGCTGGAGCTGGGCATGATCAGAAAGGTCTGCACCCTCCCAGCCTACCTGTGTGAGAAAGGGTTGAGGACCAGGGAGGAGACAACAGGGCTACATAAGGAAATGTGGGAATCCTTCCTCTCTAGCACATACACACACACATTTGGGTTTTCCTGGCTTTCTGGAACACTTGTTGCTGCAGTAGATGCATGATGGAGCAGAGATGTTTGACATCAACATCATATCTTCACCTAATTTTGTCTATCATGAGCTGAAGCTGTATCTGAAAATCAGCCTGATCCAAGAAAGAACTCCCCCCTTATTGTCATGGGACACAGTAGCTGTGGGAAGTCCACTCACCAAATTAATCCCTACTGGTGTAACCAGCTACACGTTAAAAAAAAAACCCAACCCCACATTATGAAGACTACTAGCTCTAAATGCCAATCAAACCCATTCTTAATCTGCCTGACTTGCAATTTTTGTATGAGATGGAGTTGCCATGTGATTAAAGGCTGTGTTTTGAAAGCTGTGTTATCCATTGACCCACATCAGCTAAAGGCACTTAGAGCAGAGCTGGGCTGAGGCATCCTGCTCTGCACTTGCCTTCTTAGTGCAGGAAAAGCCATCTGCTGCTCAGGCTTTTTCCCCAGATGATAAATCTCAGGAAAAAACCACAGCCCTGTGGTTTTATATTAAATCAGGTATCACTTTTGATTGTTTCAGCTGTCCTGCAAAACTGAAAAGATCTGATCAGGCTTTGGTAATCATTGAAAACACACCCAATCACCACCTTCTCACCACCTCACTGACATCATTTGCAATGGTTTGAATAAGGGAGGTTGACAGCATGCCAACATCTTTGGAGCTGAGCCCCAAGCCTGCTTACCATCTTATATATCTTTAATAACATTTTCAAAGCTTTCTTTTTATTTTCAGGGACACATCTAGCTTACTGTGCTTTAAACAGTCTGAATAACCACTGACAGTTTATAAAGCAATAAAGAACAGTGTCTGTGGTGAGAGCAGCTCCCTCCCAGCAGCACAGAACCCCTCTTCCCAGTTCATGATCATATACAGCACTTTGGCTGAGTCCTGAACCACAGATATCCCCAGAAAATATTGCCCAGAGCTAGTTTTCACTGCCAAAACAAGAACTCCAGCCTGCTCTGAGGGGCCAGCAGCAACAAAAAACTGTACAGAGAGGGGTAAACATCTGGTATGTGTAAAGTCAGCCTGTCAGAAGTGGTCTGTGACCCTTCTTATGCAGCCAGCCTGAAAATTAGTGATGGATCATCACACCAGTGTAGGTTACAAACACAGCTAGTATTTGTAGAATTTGCTAGAAAAGGAAGGACATCCAGTCTGTGGTCTTCATAAAAGTGCCTGTGACCTATGCTAGAGTCAGTTTGCTTTGAGACACCGTATAGATCAACACAGGGCCAAATGAAGTGTGAAAGCTCTTGAGCAGTATTTTTGTGCAATAAAATGATATACAGGCTTCCCCTGTACAGAACTGCAGGGTAAGATGTGCAGGAGGAATTAAATGAGAATTTCCTCTCGAAGCTTTTGGGAATCCCTCCCCCTCCAACACAGTTAGGAGCTGCTTAGTCATCATCTAAAAATCTTCCCTGCAAACAAAGGAGAGTTTTTCAACAAATTAATGTCTCTAGTGGGAATATTAACGGGAATTGTATCTTCAGGGACAGGATATTTGCCCCACAAAGCAGCAAAACAGACTAAAATAGTCAAATGTGAAATACATATGTGGCTGAAAGCAGTGGTCCTAAAACCCTCAGTTTGCATTAAATTATGCCACAGCTGAATAATAAAAGGAAGAATTAAAATACCGTAGAAGGCAGTTCCAAGAAGTCCTCAACTGTTAAATAGTTCCATGTCTTTTCAGGATTTAGGCAGAATTCCTAGCTTAATGACTGGAATAGGCCTGTTCTGGTCATGGGGAACTGAAGGATTTCAATATGAATTCAATTATTTAGATTTTAAAGTAATAAGGAAGTGATAGGTTTGTTTTCATGGAAATATATCACATTTTCAGGCTTGCTATCAAATCTACAAGTGTGAAATAATAGGACATTCATCTCAACTGACTTTTTTGTCTGCTCATTTTATCTCTTTGGCTTTTATTTTTTAAAAAGTATTAAAACACAGTTGCTATCTTTGGGGTTCTAATTGCTACTTCTGCTTGGGATATCTGTGTTTTATATAAAGTTTTTCTCTTGGTCTGCAAGATGAAGGTTTCATAAAGGTCACTGCCATAGCCAGACACCCAGAGAAAACTTTAATAGATTTTGCATCAAAATGTAGAAATTCTGATGAAAAGTTCAAAGGTTTGTACAAGGAAGAGGTGTGCTAGAACGACTTCACAGCACAATCTGAACATCTTGTTTGGGCTGTATAAAGTGCTCAGCAGATTCATTAGCAAGATTTCTCCATGAAGCCCAAAATATATTTGACCTGTTATTATTGAACAGATTTTGTTTAGCTGTAAATGTGCTACATACCAATCTGGTTCTGCTGGAATGTTTGTTTATTTTTTGTAGTATGTCACAATTCAAGGCATCTTCGTTCATGCACTTGTATTTTCACCTAAATATCAAGGACCCTGCTTGAAGTAACCTCAAACCATTCCTCAAGGACAATAGTTCACAGGCTTTGACCTGTGAACAACCTTGCCCATAGATTAGAAAAGCAGAAAAGTTTCAGTGCCTTCTGTTGAGCAATCTGTGCAGGAGGGTATCTATAGCACTGCAGCTAAAGGGTACACAGGAGGTGGGGACACAGCCACCCTCCTGGGACAGCACCATCTGACAGCAGCTGGGACACAGGTAGGCACAGATTGCAGCTTGCAGCAGCAAGACACAGATTCAGCATCCCCACAGAAGGAAGGTACCAATCCTGGCAGATTCTGCACACTGACTGCAAGCCAAACAAGTTTCATTCCCTATGCTGTTCTACTTTGGGGCATTTTTCATCATTACAAAATCAGAGAAATGTAAAAACTCTTTATGGATGATGTTTCCTCCCTTAGCTTCTCCCCAGGGGTAAAAGCATGTGCAGGGGAGTATTTTATTTTAGTAGGTGTTTTGTTTGAGCTGGCTCTTTCCTTTTGGGTACTAAATACAAATGATACTTCCACCTTACTCCCCCTGACATAAAAACAAAGATGTGTGCTCAGCATCTGGAGTGAGAAGAGCAGCACTAATGGCTATAATTTGGCAAGAGAAGGATAGTCATTTCACACTTTCATCTACTTCCTATTGTCCCTGATACCCCAAAGAGAAGAATTCCACAGATTATTGCACAGAGAGGTGAAATGTAATTAACCAATCTCACCTTAGAGCACAGGACAGTACAGTTCACCAAGTGTGCAAAATCCATCCACCTTATCTACTTGTATCCACAGAATTCTATTCTATAGTGGGGAAAAAAGAAAAAGAAGACATTTAATGTTTCCTTACCCTTGTGTCTAGATTATAGGCAGTCTTCTTTAAATCCTGCAGGGCTCTCTGCATGAACTCAAAGGCATGGCAATCAACACAAGGGCGGCCTAGGAGAGCATTTCGTAGACAATCATGACTATATGGCATGAAGAATTAACTAGAAAGATTAGACAGTGATTTTGAGTACCAGAAAGAGCTACAAAAAAGAGTCCACATAGTGAGTACAGGTGTAGGTGCTCCTGAACAACCCAAGTAATTGTAATTGGTTCACTATGATGGCCCACCCAGTCTCTCAATTATAAAATAAATACTTCAAATATACATTAATATTTTTCTTCCTGCCATATTGCTGTTCCACTTTTTCTTCCACAGCTCATTGTATGGAAACATTAAACCCTTAACTTGAACCTTTCATTTTGCTCCACTAACCCTGGGCACATTTTCAACCTTATCTCCATATCTTTCAGAAATAATGTCTGAAAGCATGAGCCTTTTCCCTAGAAAAATCTCATCTCCTAATCTAACAAATGTGAGCTCTAAACAGAAAACTAATGGAATAAAACTGACTACAATATCATAAAGACAGACCAGCCTCTAACTTTCAATATTGTACAGCTTTGCCCAAACAACTGCCCTGTTATTAGTGGGCATTGTTGATAAGCAGAACTACAATCTGGATTTATTGGAGTGTTTAAGAGATTGTTCCCAGATTGAGACACCCAGGCTGAAGGCCACAAGGCTTGCTTTGCTTTGATTACCCTGTAATGTAGATCTGTGCCCTAACAGACAGCAGTTCTGAGACACAGCAAATACAGACAAGACAGAACATCTTTAATTCATCAGGCCCTACAAAAGCTCTCATTTGCCTCTCAGTGCCTGTGCCTGGCTGACAACTTCACCAGAAATACTACACAAGGGCAAAATTCTGAGCTCAGGTTTGGTTTGCTCTTTGGGGCCTGGTGTGAACAAAAGGATGAAATCTAGACTATATTGGAAAATCCTGCTGTGTCTGTGTCTTGTCTGTGAGTCCATTTTGCACACACTTGATGTTGGACTGTACATGCCTCTGACACACTGGAGAAAGAGCTTCCAGCTCACTATCTGAGTGCTAACCAGTAGTCAGGAATTCTGCCTGCTGGAGAAAGGAAGCCTGCCAAATTCTTTAACTGGCTAAGAAAAAAAAGAAAAAGATACAACCCCCCCACATTAAACAGTATTAAAGACCTGCTCCATCATTGTTGTACCATCACCCAACTTCAGTGTTACTATATTTACACTGGACAAAAGGAGAGGACAGCAGTTTTTCACATCAACAACTTGATGCAAGGACCTGTCAAAATAAACTCAACACAGATCAGCAAAGGAGAATTAGGTGGTTGAAGGCCCCAAGACTAGGTGTTAACAAAATGCTTTCTTGGAATCTTCATTGTGAATTTTTTTAACAAAAATTCACTACTTTAAAGCAGCAAACATTCTCAAAAATAGAATATAACGAACAGTCAATGTCAATTGAAAAAGAACAAGTCTCAGTAATGTCTCTGAAAAGCAAAAAACAGTGATTGCTGGCATAGAAAGGGCTAACACAATGGACAAAAGAAAAGGTGCAGAACAGTGGCAGATTTCAGCTACGAGCAAGACAGCAACAGGCAGGAGACAAGGATAAGAGAGTGAAGAGCTTTGGATGCAGGAGCAAAACAGCACTGGTAGGTTATCAGGTTGGGGTTTTAAAACAATGTAGGCAAGACTTATCCAAAATAGTTTGAATTATTTGGGCAAACTTCAGAGTCCTGCAATATGAGAACTGCAGCAGGGGCTGTAGGAGAGGACTGCAGGGTGGTACATACTTTCAGCTGGTATGGCTGTTCCTGCTTCTTGGTCAGCTCTAACAGGCTCTGTGACAAGTAGTGCAACCACAAAAATGAAAGGAGCTGTAAGGATGGCTCTTCTCAGAAGGCAGGCTGCCAGCATCTTGGGAGTGGGTGCTTCTCTGCTTGTCAAGAGACATAAACAAGTTAGTGAGGAACACTACAGATACACAACGGTTTTGTTACAAAGAAGTTAATGTTCCTGATGGCTAAAGCATTGTCAGTCTTCCTCTGAAAGAAAACAAAATAGCAGAAGATCTAGGGCAGAGTGTACATAAAACTCAACTGGGAAAGAACATCCCTACACAAGATAAGAAGTCCCTAGAGTGTCCTTGGTTTCATTTGAAAGCCAGGATGCCAGCAGCTTTGCCTGGTCTGTGACTTTTTTCTAACTACACAGTCACAGACATGAATCTGGAGAGCTGGTTCACTGTTAGACTTTGAGATTACAGAGCTGGCTGAAACAGAACCTGGAAACAAGGTCTTTAGTCTCTGGCTTGTTTCACTGCATCATCTTTTCACAAGTATAATAACTAAAAGTAACCACTAGCATTGCACAGCATGGTAATTATAATAACTCCTTTATGAAAGTATTTGAAGGAAAAGACTTTTGTTAAACCTCCACAAATTCATAGGTAGAATTTCTAATGGTAAATGCATCAAAACTCTTTGACCTTCTGTTCCCCCTCCTAATCTGGGCTTCAGGCCATTATTTGCAGCCATCCATTTGTTCCTGAACACCACAGCCAGGCCACACCATGACCTGAGGTTGGTACAACCTGGTTCAGCAACAGTTTCCCTTCACACAGAGGCAATTCTTTTCGTAAGTTTCAAATTAAGTATTTTCTTGACCCAACAGGTAAACTGTTCAGAGTGAAAGGGACTGGCTCAAGTTGCAACTGCTTGGTAGAGATCTCAATCCAAACCTCAAGGATTCTGGCACATTGCTAGAGGGGTCCTTAGCTCAGCCAAGTTTACCTTTCATTCCTGTACATCAAAATGGAATAAAGAAAGACTTAAATAAAGCTAAGTTATGGCAATACAATAAAATCCACATGAAAAATCCGTTCAGCTAACTGTGGGAAAGCAGGACAACATTCTGCCTCTTTCTGATTTTCAAGTTGGTGCTTACTGAGCAAAAGATGTTGCATAAGAGCATTAGATCTACATGTACTGAATGCAAGAGTACAGCATTCCCCAGAACAGATTGTATTTCACATTTAGAAAGGCAGTAGAGGGAAGGGTTTTCCCCATTTTGCCACAAACACAGAACAGAACAAAACTGCTCTTCAATATGTGCAATCCACCTTTTCAGACACAGCTAAAGCGAAGCTGCAAATTCTGCATGGACACTTGCAGCATGTGCAAACCAGCAATTCACCCAGGGAAGGAGCAGCATTACACACATCCCCTTCCTGTGCACCTCGACCTAAACACAAGAGTAGGGAATGGTTCAGAAGCAAGATAAAAACATGTACAGGTAGAGTCACAGATATACTTGAACCATGGCAACAAAAAGATAGGATAATGTAATTTCTACACACTCATATTTGGTTTCCTGTCCCACCCACTATTTACATCTGATGTGACCCTTTTTCTTTTCTTATCTCTACAATCCTGAAAATAAAGGGACTAAAATCACTACAAGTGGCTTGGGTTTTCTGTTTTGAATAATGGTGATCTGCAATAAAAACAAGTACAATCAAAAATACAAGTCTTTGCAATAGGATGCAGCAGAGTGTCTCCAAGTAATAGCAAATTAGGACAACACCAGCCTCTTTTGGAAGTACCTGATGAAGAAGCTTCCTGGTCAGTAGGAGCAGAGGCTATTCTCATAGTTGACTATGAGTACTACAAAGGTTCAACAAAACAAAACAGACACACTGTTAAAATTTTTTTGGGTACCTTACCTATCACCCACCCCAGATTCAGCTCAGCTTTTTATGTAAGCCCCGGCAACATAACTGCTTCTCTAGTGCAGCAATCATCTTAAATCACACCTAACTCCTGCCTCTTAGTTATTGCATGGGAATTTGCAAGGAATAATCATGACAGTCTTCAAGGGTGGTCTCTCTCTGCAGTGCAACTGGGAACAGAGACAGATCTGTGCATGGACTTATATGAAAGAGAAAAGTCACCCCCTTTAACAAAGGAAAAAATATCAGTACCTGATCTTTCTCTTGTCTTTGTGATGGTTTCTTTGAAATGGCCGCTGCAAACTGCTAAGAGAACAAGTGCAGCATTTCTGAGCATGTGCACTGTCTCTTTTTAACCTTCTCTGAAAGAGGTTATTACTATGGGGAGATTTCTGCCATGGCAACAATGCAGAGCACTGCAGCACACAGCACAGATTTAAAGAGGCACAGGCTGTGTCTCCCAGGTCTGGGGAAGGATGTTCCTGCTCTGACATGCAAGATCCAGCACTGACTCACCTGCTCTGGGTAAGGTTTTTAAAGCCAGGCCATTTGATAAATTTCTCTTTAAGTCTGCTGAATGATTTTCCTGAAGTCTGAGCAGCTGGATGTGGTGCCTGGTTCAAGCAACTTGCTTGCCTAGAGCCTGAAAATAGCCATGACAAACTACAGCTGTTTTATGGGAAATGAGGATGGACCAGGGATTGCACTCAAGAATTGTTCAGTTCACTGTCTGCCATTCGAGTGGCTCTGAGTTACAGGGGTCATAAGCATTCATGCCTGCTTTCCCAAGTGTTTCTGTGCTTGCAGTCCTAGGGCTGCCAGGAGCAGCTGCAGCCACTAAAACTCTGAGTGGGAGCTTCAGCCCAAACTCAGAACCTCTCTTTTCCAGCCTCCACTTCTATCCCTGTTTCAGTGCCCTATGAGCTGCACTCCAGGACAACACTGACTGCACTTGTTCTGCATGCAATAATACAATGGAATACAGATGATAAAAGTGATTTCATCAAATCAAAACTAAGTTCAGGGATTACATCACGCCCCAAAAACCACATCTCCCATCACAAATTAGACACTAGCAGTGCTAGTTTCAGAGAGAATGAGCCCAGGTGAGGGCAGGCACTGCACTGAGGAGCATGCAGAGACCTTCAAAAGGACTGTGCACTGTGTTTGCTTTAGCTGGTTCAGAGGAGACTCAATCTTCAATGATTTCATGGTGAAAATTGGGGGCATTCTGTGCCCAGGAAGGTCAGGCACACAACCTTTTTTTTTTTTCATGAGCACAAACTCCTTCTCAGAATTATGACTGAATTTCTGGCTAACATTTTTCTTTTCGATTTGCTCTATAACCCCTCTCCTGTACCACCCTAGAGGAATGGTTTGCTCCCATTAATTCAGGTAAGTAAGTAAGAAGCTCAAATTTCAGCTTGTTCAGTGTGTAACTATGTTGCTGTATGAAGTTACAGCATCCATGAGCAGAGCCAAGAGGGGATTAATTATAGTACTGCTATCCTTATACATCACAAAAACAGAAAGCAGGGGAAAATAATTTTTAGAGACTGTTCTTTTGGGAAAAGAAGATTTAGCATTGCAGAGATAAGCATTTGGCCTGATTTAGTATCTGCCTATACATAAATTACAAATGCAAAACTTTGCTCGTGATCACTCTCTGCCCTCTAATTTCACACCTTGGCCTGTCTTCCTGATAAATAACATAGATATTCATGTAGATACAGACACACACACCACCTGCCCCCTCTCTATATATATGCCTTTTCTTAGCCTGATCATTCCCAGTAAATCTGTTCTCCTGAATCCTGTCCTTTCTCTATCACAACAGTAACACCAAGCAGCCAGTCCTGGTACCTTGGGTATTATCACTGATTAGTTCTTCTAGACCCATGCAATGGGCTTCCAATTCCACTAAATAAACTTTAAAACATCTATTTCTGCCATTCCGATGCTAAATTGCTTAGTCTAAGCATCCCTTACCAAGTATTGCAATGCCTCTTCTTTAGCCTTGTCTTTATCCTTCAAAGAACAACTTCCATTCAGAATTTTAATAAACACGTTTCCTCTTTATTCACTTCTCTCCACTCTACACTCTGTTAAGCACCAGTTTTTCTCTTCACTGAAGCTAAAATTTTCTCAAGTGGAAAATATCAGTTCACCAAGGAAGAGATCTTCCGTATAGGAGGTAGACGTTCCATTTCAGGATATTTTTCATAGAACCATAGAATGTCTGAGTTTAAAGGAATGCACAACAATCATCAAAGTCAATCTGGCCCTGCACAGGACCATCCCCAAGAGTCACACCATGGGCCTGAGAGCATTGTCCAAAACACTCCTCGAACTCTGTCAGGCTGGTGACCGTTTCCATAGGGAGCCTGTTGCACTGCCCAACCACCCTCTGGGTGAAAAACCTTTTCCTAATATCCAACCTAAACCTCTCCTGACTCAGTTTCATGCTGAGCTTCTGATTTTCTGGCTTTCTGGCTTTTCTGAACTTTCTGGCTTTCTGATTCAGAATTATTTGTTTTTTCAAACTAAGCTTAACACAATAAAAACACATTTCATAGTCTGTTCATGCAATTGCAGAGTGGGAACAGCTCTCATGTTAAAGATATTGAGGCACAGCCAAGAAAACATTATAACCCAAACAAAACCTTTCCTTCTCTTATATCCCTCATTCACAAAGCACAGGTCACAGAGATGCTGGCTCAAGGGCACTGAAAATTTGAAGTACAGACCAAGACTGGAACTACACAGCACCTGAACAGCACCCTCAGTGGTGATTTCACTGGTGTGTCCAAAGTTGCAGTGGTGCTCATAAGGCACCATGGGCTGAGTGTGAAAAGTGACATTTGTGTGATAGCTGGAACAGCTTGACTCCCCAGGTGCCCTTGGGATCATTCATGAGGAAAGCAGAGAGAATTTATAGCTTCTTTTCTATAATTAAGCTGAACACAATGGTTTGGGTTTTTTTTAAGATCTCCACCAGCTAAGAAATATCAAAGCACTATTACTGAGATTCATTTTTTCATCTTGATAGCACATGTCTTGATACTATAAATATTTCTGGGATTGGAAGAAAAGCTCGAGCCTTTACCTCTAAGCCTCTCCACAGCTTGGTCTCTCCTTGGCTCTTAAATCTAATATCCTGTCACTACAGAAAACTTTCTTCCCTCACTAAAGATAACAGATTCTGTCATTTGTCCTAGAGACACTTTTATGTTTTCTCATAGCCTGCCTTCTAAATCATGGTAAAAATCTCCCCACAAGGTACCATCTTGCCTTCTATCAACTACACTTTTATGCTTTACCTCTGCCATGAATCCCACGAAGCAGAGCCTGGGATGAATCTGGCTGGGGCTGTGGATGCCATGCAAATGTGTTTGTCATACCAGTATGTCCCCACTCACACCTCTGGCTATCACCTCTGTCACTCTTGCAATCCTGGCTGTGATATCTTGAGGGCAGGGGCTGTGTTTGCTCTTGTTGGTGCAGCACCACAAGGCTGGAGTGTTGATAGAGGGCTCCAGGCACATGTGATGTATAATAAAGTCAAACTACCTAAAGCTGGTCTCATTCTCCCACACTCTGATATATGAGCTATTCACAGAGCAAGCCTCTTATTCTTTTCCTTCCAATGTAAAGCTCCTGAGATGTGTCAGAGTGACCCGATTAAGAAGCAAAGCCTGCCTTTGTTCCCTGAACAGGTCTTGCCTATCTTGGTAGCAGCAAATAATTGCAATTGTTCCTCCTTCCATTTTCCCCACCACTAATTTTGGGAACAATTTCCTTGTCGCTAACTCTGAATCCCACAGTCCCTATCTTTCACAGTATGGATCGCCTGAAGTCATTCTAGGACCCAAAAATCTTGAGAGTAATGCTAAGGCTGGGGTCACATCCAAGTCTGACTTTTCCACACAGATCTTAGGGAGACCTGCACTGTCAGAACTACTTACTGCTTTTTGGATGAGATGCTAAATTGGGGTCATATCTTCCTGCATCTCTCTGGGAGCTGAGAAGCATCTAAAAATCCCATGGTGATATTCAGGAAGGGTTATTAACTGAGACATCCTTGGCTTGCACTCTCCCTCTGCACCCTCCCGCACACACACCTCTGGGGAATAAAGCTGTGCTGGAGCTATTTCAGGGTACATAAGAGTTGCAACTTTAACTTGTTTGCAAATTCCACAGGCATGTCTTGAGTACTCTGCAGCAATTAAATATGCAGGCACAAGAATGGGCTTTGAACTAGAGGGGAACAAACCTCTAAGTTCCCAAGCTTCCCAGTCTGGAGTCAGACTTCAGAGTCCAGGGGCCTCTTCTAGCACTGGAGAGATCTCTCAGCTGAAAAACAGTGCATTGTTAGCCAGTTTCCTTGCAAAGGCTGCCTGGGGAAAGAGCAATTGAGGAAACTAAAGAAAGTGAGATTGCTAGAATTGGAAGTTTATGATGACCTTTTTTTTCCTTCAAAAAGATGTTTGTTATACGAAGTCTGCATCAAGACTTTCAAACTATGGAAATCAGAAGACCGATGTTCAGAGGGCTCCAGATCCATTCTCTGGCTTACGGATCAGCCCCTTCACAGCCAAGAGACTAATCCAGGATGATTTTTATGACACCAATACTTGGATCTCATTGAGAATCAATAATTCTGGTATTATAATCTCTATTACTTAATAGCTTAAAGATGGATGTATGTTCACACATTTGTGTTTGAAAACATTTCTAACTTGATTTCATGTTTACAAGGTGATGGATGTAGCTTCTCCTTTATGTATTTTTTTTTTCTTCTTTCTGCAGTGACAGTACTACAAATTGCAAACTGGATAGAGAAGTACTATCCTGATGTTGCACTAGCTGTGACTGCACAGTTTTCAGCTAAAAGCTTACTCATGTCTGCCTTTAAAATACCTTGTAAATTAATTCCTCATTTGTGATCCTGGGATGTTTTTAGAGTGAGGCCAAAGGCAAAGAAGCAATTAAAATTTCATAAGTACCACTGTAGTGGCCATAATCTTGGCTGAAATCCAGGAAAACAGACCAGAACCACCATTATTAAAAGCATGGCCAATTGGAGTCTAAATAACAGCCAAGAATCAGTGATCAGAGCTGGGACAGATTCTCATCCTTAGAAGGTCCAGAACTTGTTCTAGGCAGGGATCAAGTTCTAACACACGCTCAAAACCAAATTACAATCCCCAAATCCTCAAACTCATCTGGCTGTCATTCTAGAGGGATACACAGTAACCACCAGGATGGGAGGATGGGACTTATTCCTTGGAGAGTTTAGTTTCTAACTTGGCAAAAAAAAAGTGTAGGTCTACAACCCTCAAACAACAGATTATGTTCAGATTATGAAGAATCCTATGTCAATCTTCTTATTTACTAAGCTACCACTGTAGACCTGTATTAATACTCCCAGTGCTGTCCCAATGGCCTGTAGGGCATGTCCCACACAGCAGCTGAATGCCTTTCTGTGCTCTGACATCCAGTCTCAGTTTCGAAGCAATGTGTCCTTTCATTCCTATCACCCAGGGAAATATCTCAGCTTTCTTCCACACTCACTCACTCTTGGTTTTGTTATTATTGGGTTTCACTGCATGTGGTTATAATCCACATGAGTGTGTGCAGAAAGAGTGGCACTTAAATACCTCATGCCCCAGCAGTATCAAACTCATCTTACAGAACACAATCCTGCAGCTCTGAGATTATGCAGAATGTACTTTAAGAGAGCTGAGAACAAATCAATCTTGTTCAGGACATTTGTTTGCACGAGTAGCTTCAGAAGAAATATGGTGAATGCAGAGTCTGACCAGAATTAGAAAATGCTGCAAAATCTTCCTCTCAATAAAAGCCTTTCAATAACTGGCAACCTCCCAGGAGGTTGAAATGCTGAAATTTTCCACTGAAATGTATATTTTTCTCTTGTATTTCTCGTCTTCACATCTGCTCACTTAAAAAGCAACAAAAGTCCCTATCATGGGAAAAAAAAAAGTGTATCCTCAGGAGTTGAGGATGTAGAAGGAAAACAAATAAATATGCCATAGCGAGAGGTGTATTAAAAAACTCTAAAACAGATGGCATTTCAGTATGTAAAGGGGGCTTACAAGAAAGAGGGGGACAAACTTTTTAGCAGGGCCTGTTTTGATAGGACAAGGGGTAATGGTTTAAAACTAAAAAAGGGTAGATTTCGCTTAGATAAAAGGAAGAGAATTTTCTATGTGGATGGTGAAACACTGGAAAAAGTTATCCAGGGAGGTGGTAGATGCCTCATCCCTGGAAACAGTCAAGGTCAGGTTGGACAGAGCTCTGAGCAGACTGATCTAGTGGAAAATGCTCATTGCAGGGGGGTTGAGCTAGCTGGCCTTTAAAGGTACCTTTCAACCCTTTGATTCTATGATTCCATAAACTACAAAGTCTTGCTCACTGTGTCATGTCCCATTACCATGACTTCTGTGGATTACTGGTTTTAGAAATTTAGACCTCAGCAAATCAAGAAAAAGGTTGTGGTGGAAGCCAGAGCGGTCAGAACACTGTAAGCAGATCTGCCTGATAGGTGAATCTGCCTGCCAAAGCAGCCAAACACTCTTCCAAAATTCAGCACTGCCTGTGTGGGATCTGGACAGGAGCTTATACAATTTTAATAGTGTGAAACAGTGCTTATGCTTAAAATCAGGAACGGGTTATTCACAGTGCAGCCAAATTTTCAAGGTGAGGAGGAAGAGAATTCACAGAAGATATTTTACCAGGTGCTTAGACATATGCACAGGACAATGTGGTATTTGAGAGAAAAGGAAAGAAGTGTCTCAGCTAAGCACTTCCTTTTCTTACTTAGCCTCTGCTCCTTTCGTATACTGCTCTTGTCTCAGATAACTTCTGCTGTAATTACTCATTCTCTCTAGCTTTTAGTTCTTTGTCCCCATGTGACATCTTTTGTCTCTCAGCCCCTGATATTCTCCAATGCTCAGCTGCAGTGTTTGAATGCTGACCCTTGTTTGGCCACTCAGCTCTCTGAGTGCATTTTATCAACCCTCCAAAGAAAGAGTTGCTTCTGCACATCTCCCCTGCCAAAATGCTACTGTTCTGTAGAAAGATGGCTGGAAGAAGCACACTGGCTTCTTATCCCCCTGTAGTTGACAGTCTGGCACAGCGGTCTGTTGGATCCCAGAAACCTGGAGTTTTTGAGCTTTCTGTGCTTTCTGGCACTGACCCTCTGGTGAACACTGCTTTTGACTTGAGGCCTTGGAGAAGGCTTCAGAATTCGAGTGATGGAGTTAAAATTATGGGTGTGTAGTTAAATAGAAGTGTGTGCTTTCACATGGTGAAGGGTTTTAAATTTGAGGTTTTTATAATACAGTAATAGGTATGGGACCTGATGGAGGATTTTGGGTGGTGTCTCTTTCCGTGTTCATCTTTCTTCTTCTTCATGATTTCAGGTAGTAGTTTCTGGTTGGACAGTTAGTGCTGCACTGAGGGTCATGGGAATTTAGTTATTGGATTAAAAGTATAAATAATATAGGTGTTATTTCTCTATTTGACTGTTTAGCTTTAAGAGACATTGTAGCTAGCTGGATTCATCTCAAATTTGCTCACTTCTAGCTGGTGGCTAGAAGTGCTGCTGAACGCTCTGTACTTTAGATAAGATTTAATAAACAACCAAGACAAACACCAGAATTTTTTAATTCTGGCTCTGAGTGAAGACAGAAGAGCCTCCAGACAAACCACTAATTAAGTGGTGCAAAACACCCCCATCGTTACATGGACCACAGAGTGCATTGTGAAGGGCACCATGGAGCATCACTGAATGACCCCTGCCTTGTCCCATCCACCAGAACCAGCACCACCAGCTCGGCTGCCTCGCTGCTCCTAACACAGCTACAGCCAAACAGACTGCAAACAAAGACTGAGGGGAAT
Organism: Rhabdornis inornatus; assembly: GCA_013397075.1. NCBI lineage: Eukaryota > Metazoa > Chordata > Aves > Passeriformes > Rhabdornithidae > Rhabdornis > Rhabdornis inornatus. The sequence goes on from VWZS01001249.1 coordinate 538,461, forward strand.
GCAGAACAAAGGGAGACTCCTGCTCTTAAAAGTCACATAACCACCCTGAGAACTCCAAACACACCTGGGAACCTCTCAAAATCCTGCGGAGCTAGTGAGTGGCACAGGTTCCCTGAGAGCAGTCAGTAACTCAGTATGAGTGCTGGGCCTGTGCTGAGTCAGTGGATATCAGATATTTGGGTACAACAAGACACAAACATACATTTTTAAAGGGGTGTTACAGGCAAGGGAGGGCTGAGAGAAAAAGCTGCCCAATCCATCTCCTAAAAAGTAACAGCTGGCTCCAAGGTGAACAGGAGGCTGTACAAGTGCTGGAAAGGCTCTCTTTAGAGGTTCTCCACCCTTTTCACACTGAATCCCATCTTGCCTTTTCTAGAACTTTCCACTTAATTTTAGAGATATGGGAAAGACAAGACAGTAACCACTTGGCTACTTCTCTTAATTTCTTCTGGATGAGGAGTGTGCAACAGGGAAGACCATCCTGTCCTCAGCAATGTGAGCAGTCCACAGTACCCTCCTGCATTGTTTTAGGTGCTGTGTTTGAATTTGTGATAATGCACAAGCGACTTCTTATGTCCACATCCCAAAAATGGAAAGAGCAAAGGAGAGCTCTTGATTGCATAAATATTTTTCTCTTGCCAAGGAATCTTCTCTGGACTAGCATCCTGCATTTTTATCCCTGAGAGCAGTGTCCTCTTCTCAGAAAACAGGTATCTTTAACCTCATTTCCCACTACATTCTGGAAATTGCATCAGGAAGAAGAAAAAGGAGATTATGTGAGAGTTAAAAGACCTATTTTTTCAAAGCATGAATTCCTGCAGTGTCTGTGCTAACAGTGCACTTGTGATAGGCTGATGTTGCTAATGTGGGCAGCAGCCACCCCTCCAGAGTTACTGACCCTAAATCACTGTGGGGCAATGGGTTCACATCTAGGGAATGGGGCTGTCATATGAGGAAGTTTTTTAATAAGCAATTTGAAATAAATAGTTTATCAAGATCAAAAAAGAAAAAATTCTCATGGATTTGTATCATCTTTACAATATAGTTGAGATAAATAAAGGTTTTCTAGTAATATTAGATGAAGTATCCTTTTGACAAAGAGGTACCAAGGTTTTCTAGAGTGTTTTAAAAAGCATGCACTATGCAGGCAGACAAACGTGGCTGCAGCATCCTAGGCTGCTAAAGCTGAATTACAACTTTTATTGTGGTCCTCACTTAACCTCTCCAATTGCTATTTTTTTCATACACTGTCCTGGAACAGAAATTAATTCCGATAAAGCACTTGAAATAGAATTTAGGTACTGGTGTGAGAACAAAACAAGCCTACCATTCCCTGTTGGTTCCAGTGGGTTTTTTGAGCCTGAAATGCTCCCACTTGGCTCAGCTGCTTTTGTATTTAAACCTGAATGGTTTTGAGTCAAAACCAAAGAACATCTGTTTGGCAATTTTAAAGCTAGAAGTATTTAACATTTTTCCTTGATGTGCACGATTTGACTCACTGCCCCGTTGCACTGATGCTACTGCAGGGGTTTCTGCATGGTTTAGAAGACAGATTGGTGGTGTGGGACACCCGGGATGGCCATGGCAGCCAATAGAGCTCTCGGGCTGTGTCTCCTGGCCCTGCCACAGCCCCCTTACAGAGACAATTGTGAGAGGCTGTAGCTGTCAGCTCCTGGCTTAAATTGAGTTCTGAGCTCAGCAAGAGCTGCTGCCTTCCAGAGAGGCAAAGTACTTCCCATCAGCCAACTAGCTGTGGGACCTTGCTTCCTTGGGAGGCAGAATTGCCTGGTTCTGGACGGGTTTCCTTTCTGAGGAGAGAGAAATTATTCATTTCCACGCCAGCAATAGCCCTCCTTATCCTGAACTCCAGGAGTGCTTCTCCTCATTAGTTTCCTCATTCCCCTCACTTAGACCTGCCAAGCTGCTTTTCTGTTCCAGGTCTGCTAAAGAGGAAAAAACCAATAATTAAAGCATGTGCATATTCTTGAATTTTAAAAATCTGAGAGAGAAGAAAATATTTGCTGTTTTACTATCAATTATTTTATTAGTTGGACTGTTTCTACTTAGTCAACTATTTTATTTATTGGAGGAAGTGTCAGATGTATGTTTTTTAAAGGCTGTAATTAAGCACAGTCAGGAGTCATTACATTATTCAAAAAGCCTGCTGCTTCTCATTAACTAATAGCGACTACCAAAACAAGTGCCTTTTTATAGACCAGGTCTAGCTATAAATGTAAAAGCATATTGGAGAGCAGAGGCACATATTGTACTTAGACATCTCATCTTCGTGCTATAGAATGCCCTAATTGGCAATTAATTTCTTCCAAGATGGAGTTGAAGATTGACACTTTTCAAACAGTGAAATTACCAGAGGATTAAACTGTCACCTTTTCCATAAGAATGGCCTCTGAAGATTGATTACGCCATGAGTCACCTTTTATCTTGAGATCAGCTATTTAAATTTGATGCTGGTTGCACTTTTTTTGCTAGCACTTTCTATCTAGGTGAAAAAGAGGCTCGATATTGTAGTAGGGGATATTTCTCAACCCATGAATTATGGCTCTTCTAACCAGTGTTAAATTGCAAATGTCATTAGAGAAAAGGAGAGGGGTATAAAGATAGCAGAAATGGTAACTTTCCAGAATAAAGAAAATATTTTAAGATCCCATCTTCTGAGACAGACAAATGTTAAAAAATACCTTTATTGCACCAGCAATAATAAAAGCCATAAGAAAATGTTTGGACACTGTTCATGTCACACCATACTATATTGGCATTTCCTTTTGACATGCAGACTTGTCAGTTTTGATTATCTGTGAACTACAGATGTTTCTAAAATACAGGATAGAGGAAAATAGATTCCCATTCAAAATAGAACCTGTGCTGAATGTCTATTCCAGGTCTAAAAAGGACTGAGATTTACAGTCATATGGACATTTTTTCAGCTGTGCTAACAATGTGGGAGAGAGAGAACATACTGTTCCAGGCACTGTCCAGCCAGGAGCAGCCACTCACACAGCAGAGTGAAGTGTCTGCTCAACAAGAATTACTGCACATCAAACCACACACCCAGCGCTGTGCTGCTGAGGAGCACCTGGATACAACCACCATATCAAAATCCACCAGCCTCCCTCAAAGGCATCTCGACTTATGACAGACCCAGACTACCGTCTGGAAATCCTCCTCCATATGTACTTTTACATGTCCTCATTGCTAAGTGTATTTTAGTACTTTGCATTCATGTGCTGGGCTAACATCACATCAAATTTTCATACAAGCATTGTTATTCCTCTTCCACTCTTAGGAGGGAGAATGTGACATTTGAAGAGTTTTTTTAGTTAAATGAATGATGTTTCTATGTCAGAGACATCAGGCCAAAAACTATCTTCCATTTGGAGGGATGAATAATAATTTTAAATGACCCTTAACTTCTGCAAGAGTTGTGTCCTCAGTCTGTGAGCTACTCCCTAAAATGCATCGACACTGGCAGTTATGACTGAAACAAAGGATCCCTTGTTCTCAGCCATGTAATCAACCCTCCCTGCATCTGCACCTTGCTTGTCAGCACCAGCTTCCACATGGTTCTCCTCAAACCTCCATCCAGCTCTGATCTCTAGTCATGGACAGCAAAGACAGGAGGAACAATGCCATGTGGAATTGCTGCTTACATAACCCATACTTGCCAGCTGCAGCAACCTGATGAACTGAGTGTATCATGTAACTTCAGAAAAGCTTCTGGGCTCAGACTGAATGGCTGAGGCTTGTACTTATGGGAGTCTTTTAAAATGCATCTACAGAGCTGGAGATTGAAAGTGACCCTAACGTTTTCTGTAATTGCCAGATATTTTCTTGTCCTTCCTGCACACCTGTTCTCCAGCTGGGGCTAACAGAAGTTTTAAATCCTCTCAAGCTGAAGGGCTTTGTTTACCCTCATGGTAAAAAGCTCCCCAGTGCCACAGGAACAGCATTGTTAACTCCACCAACACCCCAGAGAGGGTCACTTACAGTTCTCAGGCCAGGCCACAGAGCAGCAGGGAAATAATGACTGAGACCTGGAGTTTGAGCATGGGAAACCAATGCAGAGAACAGGAAAGAGTTCAACATGCACATGGATGTTTGAGTTGTTGAGGACACACACTGCAGTGCTCCACAGCAGTTGTGTTTCCTGAGGACTTGGGGCATTGTGCCAAGTTCACAGCACCCTTGTAGATCTGAGAGCAGCTGGTGTTTCAGAATGCTTTCCTCCACCTCCAGATCTCTTTACCAACCAAACGGGAAATGGGTGTCTCTGGGCATCTTTCCAGAAGCCTCTGAACTGATGCCTTCATGCAGCAAAACTCAAGGAGTACATTCATGTACTTTTCACCTTGGTACTTGCACTACATGATGTATTTGCCTCACCTTTGCCACTCCTTTGGATGCCCACTGGCCTTCTGTCTACTTACCAAAGCAGGAAGTACCTAAGTAGAAACAAAACTGAGTTAAAGTCTGACACAGCAATAATATCTGGCAGATACCATTATCTGCCTCAGGCTTTTTAACAATCATTAATGTTAACAAAAGTGTTAAGCTCTATAGGTGGATGTCCATTCTGAAGTTACGCCACTGAGCTGAAATTTAACCCTTCTTCACATTTACAAAAGTCAATCAGGCTGTCATTGAAACAATGGAATAAAATCACCAGACCTTGATCTGTTCCTGTTTCTATTTAAAGGTGATAAAGAGTTGATTTTACATAAGATCTCATCAGTGTTCCTGAGTCAGCATGATTGTTCTGGACTTCTGGCATTCGGACAAACTGAGCAAGTAAGGTTATTCAGGAGCTTAGAGCTGATATGGATGGAAAGGGAAGGAAGACAATATGCTGCCACCTTTTGGTTACAGAAATGAGAACAGGTATGATCTGGGCAGATCTCTCAAATGGAAATTAAGACATCTATGCTTGTCTTCTGTAATAAAACAGTCTGAAAGCCCAAATGCTGCAAGATGCATCCCTTCATATTCTAAACTGTTGCTATAAGCCTAGCTCACCTATTTTACTTTTTTCAGCCTTGCTTGAACTAATTAATAATTATCAAGCAATAATTAATAATTTATCTAATTTAAAACATAAAGGCTTGAGTTCACTCACCTAAAACTAACCCTTTGCATCACTAAACTGAATTGAGGAATATAGCTGCAAGAAATAGAAGGTACAAAATCTCATTAACTAGTAGCCTGTAAAAGTAAGTGACTGCATGTCATGACTTCTGACACTTTCATTACTAGGTTTGTCGTCAATACTGACAAATTCAGCCTTAACTGTTTGAATGAGATTTTCTGTGCTGGCTGATTGCTGAGGACCTGAAGGTATTTTGTTTGCTTGTTTGTTAAAAGATTTGTTCAGCTGTCTATGAGAATAAAAGATTGAAGAATGGCCATCTTAATAAAAGGAATGCAAGGCTGCTCTGTTAAAACATTTGTGCACCTCCTAGTTTGATGCAGAGCCTCAAACTTTAACAGGGAAACTCTCTGTATCAGGGATGGGCTTCTCACTGCTCCTATGAGTCATTGTATAAATTTGGGCCAAGTGATGAGCCTGTGAAAGCCTCAGTTTAAAAATGTTCTGCAAAAACTTATGGCAGCTTGTGAGTTCAAGCCCATGAATGTTCTATTACTTTCTGCCTCCGAGACCCAGAGGCTCTTTACATTTACTGCACGTACAGATTCACTGAGCATGCTGCATCCTCATGCACAAAAATCCATCAAACACTTGACTGCTTCTTTCTCAGTGCTGGCACTGAGTTCTCAATCTCTTCTCCTGACATAAGGGTAATGTAAAGGGGGATCCTGTCTGCCTGTACTGCAGAAGGAGCAGGAATTCTCTGGCCACTACCAAAGCTGTGTTGGTAGCCCTGTATGCCCACCTGGAGCAGCCACAGCCACTCAAGCAGAGCAGAGCTGTGCAGCAGACCCAGACCTGGCCCTGCTGCTACCTCAGGCCGTTGTTCCACTCCACACACGGGTGCTCATGCTAGATGTCCCTGTCTCAGGAGGGACTTGCAGATCTGTAATACACTAACAGTGCCACCCTACCCTGTCTGCTGTGCACACCCCACTGTTCTGCTGCACCTTGAGGAGTTCTAGGCTCACCTTGAGGAGTTCTAGGCTCTCCTGCCATTTGGAAGAATATCCAGAGGACTACAGACATGAGAAAATCCCTAGTAATTATTTTGTTTATGCACTCATCACTCACTGACAGTCCCAGCAAAGGCACTCAACAGCTTCCAGATACTGCCATATGGAGATCAACAAGCTGAAGGAGACCCACAAGAAGGCTGTTGGTAGGAATTTTAAGGCAAAACAATCCCTCCCCTATGTGTTATCACTTCTTCAAGGGGATTAGCTCCATCACCCATCAGGAAAAGGATAAGAGGAACTGATTTTATCTTGCTCTTTTTAAGCAAGGAAGTGGTGCAATGAATTACAGTGCTCAATCTCTCAGGGTCAGGGGCGTCCTGTTATCTTTCCCAGGTCAGAATCACATTAACCATCCGGGACAGTGGTGGGAAACAGCAAGACACATCCTTGCAGAGCTAAATGAGGCCTCCTTTTCCTACCAGCAAATTCCCTTAAGCCTCTTGGCAACCAGAATTCCTCTTTTACATCTCAGCACTTGTCTTCCACATACCTCACGAGCCATTTTTAACCCATCTTTCAAATAAAGGCATTTTTATACATTTAACCTACATGTGCACAGACACACACTAAATCCACATCAAGGTAGAGAGGCAGAGGAATATCAGGACCATTTAGCCTGCTAGAAATATTTGCAGTAATGGTCTTTGTTGTTTTTTTTTTTTCTCTCTCTACCACTTTTCCATCATGTTTAGGGAAGCATATCTAGCTTGCTGGCATAGAGCTGTATATAGCAACTCAGTGAACAGAATGGACCATGGTTTGGAAATGAGTCAGTATTGTGTGATGAATCAGATCTTGTCCAGAGAATCCTGGCTTGTCTGTTGCAGACAGTGAACACAATGACTGCAGGAGGAAAAAAGTAGTTCCAGGCTAAGGCATTTGTATGTGGCTCAGAAGGACTGGATTCTATTTTTGTCCTTCTCACAGACTACTAAATTAGCCACTTATAAACCCATTTTTCATGGCTGGCCATGAAATGGGTACAGGGTTTTGCTGAAAGCCTAAATTCTAATCTTGTGCTTTTATGGCTAAAAATGTAGCTGTGATGTAATGTAATTAGCTGTAATGCTATTTTCTCCTTAATTTATGAGGATGTTATCAAAATACACTGAATTCTGTTTGTGAAGCTCTCAGCTCCTACCCCGTTGTATATCACTGAAAAATGCATAACAAAACTGGTAACTCTGCTTTCACAGCAGAATTTGAACAGTAAGTAGTAAGGCATGGAGTCCCATAACAAGCACCAAAAAGAGAAAAAAATATTGAAGAGTTGCTCATTAAGTGACTACTCTGGCCACTAATGTACTCCTGTCATTAATGACTGCCTTGCAATCAAATACAATGGAAGGCAAATCAAAGCTCTGAAAACAGCACAAATCCTGGCATTTTTTAACTGCAGAATGTTTGACTTTACAGCCTTACAAGCTTTTATATTATTTTTGTCACCCTATGACACAGCTCCGTGAGTCTGTTGTATCTGACGATCAGATTGCTCCCTGTTTAGTGTCTCCCTACTATGCCTGACTTCCTAATGATGGTCTCCTAAGCAGAATTTGAAAATACTTTAATAAATACTATGAAAAATTGATATCATTATTTTTTCCAAAGTATTTGCTGTATTTTTTTTAAATTACTAAAGATCTTAATTATTCTCATTTTCTCTTTCCTTTCGCTCTTCTCACTCCCCTCCCCCATCAGTGTGAAAAGCTAAGTCCATGATGTTGCCTTTGAAAAGGGCGTTAAGAGCTGTAGATCAAAAACTCTTCTGTGTAAGTGTCAATTCAATCCATTCCAGAACATTTTCCTGCAAGCTAGTTCACAGCACCCAACACTAAAAAATGGATTAACAGACTAAGCTGGATTTAAACATCCTCTGCATTAACACAACTGTAAACTGGGAAGACTGCAACATTATTTTTAACTCCAGCTTTCTCCTCCTTGGTTTACCCAGTTTATCTCTCTTTTTCAGAAGAGCTGAATTCCAGAGGGTGATGAGGCACGGTGACACATTTTCCAGGGAATTTGGGGATGTTCTGTCCCTGGCAGTGCTCAAGGCCAGGCTGGATGGGGCTCTGAGCACCCTGGGCTAGTGGAAGGCTGCAAATGGCAGTGTATTGGAACAAGATGATCTGGAATGTCCCTTCCAACCCAAACCATTCTATCATTCTGTGATTCTTCAAGGGGAAACATGTCCAGTAAAAACCACCAACGGGATGCTGGAGCAATTAATTAAAGACCTGCCTCATCTAGTTTTCTTACCTGATCCTAAGCATAGAATTTCATCTATCCTAGTCCTTTGCTGCCTCTTTGTTAAACAGTAACACATCTACAAATCTCATAAAATGGTGAGAATCCTTTTTAGCAAGGATTGAGTCAATACAATCCACTGGGCAAGTAGAACCACACCAACAGATACCAATACTACATGTAAACCAAATCTATGCCATCTGAAGCTCCCTGTAAATGTGTTCATCAGGATATCACCTGTTACTACAATACAACAAAAGTCTTGCTGAAATCATAATCATAACTTCTTTTAAAAAGAAAAAATTCTCAGCACATCATATTAATCTGAGTTAATTTACTGGTTCTATAATGGATATGCAATTTCAGTTTGTTCCAGGAGTAGAAATGACTCAATAATTCATGAACAATCACATACAAATATTCTAAGTCTGCCTGTGTAAGCTGCAACTTTGTAATTTATTATTACAGTTCTGGAGGAAATCCAGCCATGCTGAGAAAATCCATGCTGGAAAAGAGAGTTTGGAAGGAGAGGTAATATATTTTATTAGATTGAATTGGACCAAATACAAGGACTGTAAGCCTGAAAGATTGTTTATTTTTACAATTATATCTGATAAAATATAATTATGTTTTGCTACAAGCCTAACCTTTCTTACAGATTACAGAGGTATTACTTTAAAAGTAAAGCATTTGCAAGAAACACTTGTACAATAAAGCCAATAAAGCTTAAGATAACTTACAAGTGAGAAAAGATTAGAAGATTTACATTGTTTTCTACATAGCTCTAAAGTTGTGGAGTCAGCTAGTAATCTTCCCCTGCTTATTTGGGTTTTTCTCATAGCAATGAAAAGAGCAAAAATGAAACACTTTTAAGTGTTATTTCAAAAACAAAAATAGGTAGAGAGAATTCACAGGCATAAAAAACCTTGAAAGGCTTTCAGTTCATTTTATCTTTAAGGGACTATTGTTCAAGTTCATAGTATCTCTTAAACTATGAGAGATGTTTTTATTTTAGCCAGATTCCTCAGATATGTTTATCTTGTCATGGTATTTGGAGGTGTCTGCATTTTTTTCCCTACTGTAGTCTGTGTTTTTCAAAAAAGATTCCACTTCCCCTAGGAGAATCTGAACTAACACCAGAGATCTAACTGTCAGGCACTAACTGGTATTTATTTATGGTTTATTCAGACAAGGTGGAGAGCTCAGTGAATTTTTACAATTTTTTGATTAATGATTTGCATCAAACTTTGTGTGTATATGTGTGACAAAGAGAGAGAGAGATAATTCTTCGACTTTGTGCTTGGAATTCAAGCAAATACTGCCTTAAGGAACCTCTCTTTTAGTTATAAGAGTAAGAAATATATCATCAGTAACTCTGGAAAGCTCACTGGGTCAGGAACTACCACTAAAAGCAGGAAATTTTGTCTGTGAGAGTTATCAACTTCTAAATTTGAGTATTTATATCTTGTGCTCCTACCACTGTTGACCAGGATTCAGAGCAGGCAGAGATGGGCTGTGAAATCCAAGTTCTCCACTGACTCATAGAATTTCAGGCCCAGACACCTACACCTCCCAAATCACACCTGGAACATTCAGCTGTATCACACATGGAGTATCTCAAACAGTGGAAAAGGGCACGAGTAACACAATGCTGTCTGGTTAAGATTTAGATACTGTAACTCCTATCCAGGAGTTACATATATATCTATATATATTTAGTGTGTCCTTTCTGTGACCCCATGGCTTTTAAACTCTCTTCAAGTGTTCAGTGCGGGATCTATGACAAATCAAACCAAACCGAACCAAACCAACCAAACAAAAACCAACTACAAAAAAAAAAAAAACAGTTATCTTCTACTTTCATTTATACAGTGACATATAAAAATGGTCTTTTTTGAGAAAGCAAGGGCTGCGTGGCCATCTGTCAGATGGCTTGAAAACTGTGTGGATGGCCAGGCTCAAGGAATGGCTGACATGCAGCTAGTGAAGAATACTGTGTGTCAGAGGATGACACAGAATGCACCCCGAGCAAATTTATGGACGCCAAATTAAGGAGTGCTGACATGAGGACTGGCAGAACTTAATCCAGAGAGATCTTGATAAATTTGAGGACTAGACCAAGAGACAACTCAGGCTTGATGAAAAACCCCAGGCATGAGGATAGGTGGGAAACTGGCTGAGCATCAGCCCAGGAGGAGGACCAAGGAATCACACTAATGTCAGGCTGAGCACAGGCCTATTTAGTGCATTCTCACTGCAAATAATGCACCCTGGACTCCATCAAGAGGTGTGGCAAGGGAAGTATTACCCCACAGTCATTAAAACAGATAAATAAGAAGCAAAAAATCTGTTACAGAGGCTGAAAAATTCTACTTTAATTCAAAGTTCATCCACTTTGCAAAGAAAGAAGGTGTTCATAAAAATGGGTGTAGTCTAGCTGGGAAATTAGAAGGTAGCAATCCTTGCCAGAGCAGTGAGTTTCTGGAATATTCTTCTGCCTTCAGCAGCAGGATAAAACAGTCAAGCCAGTTGCAACATGGAGTTTAATAGCTTATAAAAAGACTGATATAATAATCTGGCACATGACAGCAAGTGGTCGTGTAAGGTATCTCATCCAGTCCTACATTCCTGAATTCTACATGCATGAAGAGTGATAAAAAATTAAATAAGATGAAGAATAGTTTCTGAAACATAATAAAGAGGGAAAGAAAAAAGGAAAGAAACTTATGGGTGTTGGCAAACAAAGTCCCTGGGGATAATGAAGAGGCAAGCATTCTTCCTTGAAAACTTGATTTCCTTGTAGAAGATCACAACATTGTCTCAACGTGCCCTGATGTCACAACCTTTAATACCCCTCATTTCACAGCATAATTTCATTGTGACGGCTGCTGAATGCATTATGCCTCCAGCAAAATAACAATAGGATGTTTTATAGACTGTATGCCATGAGATGCCAAGTAACAGATGATCCAATGCAAGGCCTTTCGACCATTTGGCCATATCATCATAAGCAGAGACAATTTGAAGCACAGTGTATGGGCAAATATGTGACTTTAAAACAACAAATTTATTTGTGTTTTAGGTCCTAAGGGTTTTTCAAAACCTCTAATGGTCTTTAATTTCACACATTGTTAGGTCTGATTAATGGTATTTGGACTGCTCATAGTGATGGTGTTCCTATTTATTAGAAGTAATTGAGAAGTTAATTGAGCTCTGCATTCATAGTTTCACATTTTATATAACAATTTAAATTCTTCCTTTTGTTACATTAATATATTAAAAACCTTACTAAAATCAAGAGTAAAAGAAAGACAATGGAAGAGATGGCAGAGGCAACCAAACAGATCTGTTTCCAAACAGATGGGTGTCTCCTCAAGGATGAGACCTCTCAGGTAGGTGTGCTGCTCTACAGAGACCTGAACTAAATTGTTTCATCACTGCTGACCTTCAGTGTTCAGGCCCCATCAGCCACACATCAGAGCCCAGAGTGGGAGTGTATCAAGTTAAATGCTCTAGAACAAGACAGAAGGGAAATTACTGTCTTAAGTTCAACCTCTCTTCATGGGCCTTTTTCATTGTAGGTCTTAAGTCACTACATCATTTTGAAGTTTATTTGAGAGGGAAAATAATCACAAAATCACGTGTCTGAAGTTGCAAGAGGGTAGGAGAGCAATGTAAGCATAATCCTGGACACAGGCAGCTGGATGGAGCACCATTGAAACAATTACTTCCCATCAATGCCATGCCAATTCACAGGACAAGATGTACCAGGACATTTTTCATAGCTTTTATCTTTATTTATCTTTATTTCTGCCAGAGGCTTTGCCTGCCAGGGAAGGGAGCTGGCTGTGTCACAGCTGACACAGGATGTTCCCACAAGGAAGCTTTGCCTTAGACTTGAGGAAGTCAGATAATCTGGTTTTATTTGAGTAAATTCTCAGCCAGTGAGTACTTTCAAATCACATTGATACAGCAGTCTCAAAATGGTCAAATAAAACTTCCACACAAAATTATGGACTCACACAATTGCATTAACCCATAATAAGCAGAGTTTTACAAACTGAATTATTATAAAAATGTATAATGTATTTACAGGTCTTCAAACTGACATTAAGTACATTTTATAAAATCAACTACTGCTTAATAACAATTAACTGTGTACCTTAGACCCCCTGACAAACCTCTGTTGTCAGTTACCATAAAGGATATTAGACTTGTACTACCACCAGTTACTCCATTAGTGCCCCTGACAGCTCTAAATGCTTAACCCCACAGTAAACTTACATGCCAGCCTGATACCAAAGGATAAAATTTATCTTCTTTTTCTGCTTTGAAAATCTAGGAAACTGCACTTCAAAAGCATATTGAAAAGATGTAGCATTTAGAACTCAAGATAAAAACATAAAAGTTCATAGAAAAGCTGTTATTCAGTCCTGATGGCAATGTTGGGGCAGCAGAAGGATAAATTATATGATAATACACAATCTAGTGCTTTCTTGGCCTTTCTGGCCTGGCCCTTGTCAGCATGGCATGAATCACAGCCTAAAGCCTTGTTGGCTCAGACACTGCCATACTTGCCATTGCAGGATGAAGTGCCACTGGGAACTTAGTGCCACTGCTCATGCCAACACTGTGTGTATTGCACATGCCTCAGCACTTCCTTAAAATCAGTAAAGCTTCGTGTTCACTGAGAGATCAATGCCAACACCAAACTGAAACCTCTGATGTACCAGAAGCTGTGCTGCTTTCCCTGGAACCAGGATAACTCCAGGCTCTACCCCTGGAACATCCTGCTGGGTACAAATGGTTACCTTGAATCTGACAGGTAACACAGCACTCTGCTCTGGGTAGTGCAGGACTAGATAGATGGATAATATTTCAACAGGTAACAAGCTAAAACTGCAGGTTGGGAAATTAATGGAGCACTGGTTTTGGTGTGAGACAAAGTTGCACCTTTCTTAAAACAATTATAAAGCAGATTCAAAGAAATTAACCCCTGCCGATGTCTGGCTCTCATTTGAATACTGTCATGACTGGGTGAGTGAATCCAGGGTGTCTCCCTCAGGTCAATTTTGTAGCATCCTCCAACTCTGCTCAACAGTTTAATCTTTAACATCACCACCTTTGAAATAGGGACCTGCAACTGAGAGGAGGAAACATCTGCAGACAGTTATCTGTGCAATGCAACATCTTGAGGGATATAAAGCATTCCAGAGAAATCAAGCACACCCTTTCCAGCTCCAGAAACCCCTGAGGAATGAGACTTTTTATATTTCCCATATCACTCTGAAAATCACTACCCAAGCTAAACAAAATTTAGGTTAAAAAACAATAATAGAAAGCACTTTATTATACAAAAGCTCTTACAGCTGGCTGGCACTTTGTCCTTATCTCCAGAGCTCTGATGCCTCTTCAGTTAAGAGCCAGAGGGACAAATTTGCAGGTGATAGAGCGGGAGCCAAACTGACTATGTAAATCCTTACATTCCAGATACATATCACAGAATAGGCTCCCTTCTCAAGTCACACTTCAGATAAAAGCACAGAAGTGATCACAGCAGCTCAGACTAGATGGCCACGGAGCTCAGTGCTTTAACTCTGACAGTGCCCAAAAATAGATGCCCGGAGGAAAGCACAGGAACAGAGCGTGTGTAATAACTCTTCCTTAGCTTCCATCAGCCTGCAGTTTGGCTCTCCTGAGAAAGCCAGCACCAATGCCACAATAACTTTACTGAAACAGAGCTACCCTTTCAAAGGACAGCCAGTCCAGCCACCTGAACTGGTGGAGTTTGTGCCATCTCACAGAACCAGGTTAACTCTGTCACAGCTACTGCTTCAAGACAACCAGCTGTGCCAACACGTTCTGATTTACCTCCCTCAACACAACTTTAAAGGGAGTTGGTTACTTTTCTGCACAATTATAAAGTCAGAACATCACTAGTTTTTCTTGCTTAATTAGATTTTTTTTACTCTATCTCATGGATTTTACCCGATAGATAAGCATGTACCAGAGACTTATCAATACTGGTGCCTGCCTTTAACAGCTGGATATAATGAATGGAGGGCAAAGATTACTAGTGATAATTGCACGTTGATTGTATGACTTAACTAACACAATTCCTTTACAGCTATTTTTAAACCTTTTGCTTTAATTAATTTCCTATTCTGTTTCCAACTTAATAGTTGACCTCAGCGTCTTAGATACAGTTTTTTTCTGTACAAACTAACAGATAGTTACTCGTGGATAAATAATTCCCCCCCCAGCTACATACTGAACTCACATACCGAACTCACATACCAAGGCAGAGGTCAACAGAAATTCTGGATATTTATCTGCTACACAGACTGCCTCAATTTTGATTTTGCTGTTCTAAAACATCAGCCCACTGCATACAAAAGGTCTGTCTTATATCAGATTTGAGTACGCATTGTTTGATGGTGCCAACAAAATGCACGATTAGGTACAGAAAAAAATCACAGTGTACTAATATATTATTTATTCACACAGGAACTCTTTCCCTCAAAATACTTCCACACTGACAGAAGTCATAGCACCCAAGAGCTGCAGATACTCAGCATTTTGGATATCAGTAACATGAACAAAATAAAAGACTCCACGATGCCATATTTGGATTTGATATCAAGAAAAACATTTTCACTGAAAAGGTAGTTAAGCATTGGAATAGGTTGCCCAGGGAAATGGTGGAATCACCATTCCTGGAAGTGTTCAAAAGACATGGAGATGTGGCATTTGGTGACATGGTCTAGCGGTGGCCTAAGACAGTGTTGAGCTATTGTTTGGACTCGATGATCTTCGAGATCTTTTCCAGCCTGAAGGATTGTGATTCTGTACTGAGGGAATATAAAGCACATCGGCAACAATTGCTCTGCTCTCCCAGACAAATCAGATCGTAAACAACGTCTTTTAAAGGCAGAATGTTGTAAAGAAAACGTTTTCATTCAAAACCTCAGGAGAAAGCAATCAGCAGAATCTGCTCCGCACTCCTACAACTCCTGTAATTTCAAACAGAGACGCGCTAAAATGGACCGTTTATGCTGCACTTGAAAGCCTCCTCAATCTTACGGGATTTAGGCAATTGATTAATTTTTCGTATTTAAATAACAAGGAGCCGAATCGCTGCGGGTTTCTGAGCGTTTAACCCCTGTTCTACGGCCACCGAGGTAACCTCCTACACGGCTGAAACACCCAGCACGCCAGTCTCATGGAGGAGATACTCGGCCCCTGTCACACGCAGCACCCCGGCCGTGGCTCTCCGCCTCGCCCCAGCTGCTTCGGGCCGGCAGCGCTGGCAGCTCTCAGGGAGCCACCGCCCTGCCCTAGAGCATTTAAAGGGGGCATTAGCGCCAGGGAGCGGTGCTGGGTGGGAACACGCGCCGGCCCCGGACAGGGGAGGCGAGGCCCAGAGAAAGCTGCCTGCCCGCCCTTGGGGGCTATGAGGGAAAGAGACGTGGTGCTCCGGAAAGTGCGGGGCTGGGAGGCGCAGGGCCAACCCACCTCGGGCAGGAAGCCCTGCCTCCTGGCCCCGCCGCGCCTCAGCGGGCCGCTCGCGGTTCTCCTCCCATTTCTGCCCAGGAGGAGTCAGGCCGGACTGTGAGGGACAATGAGCTGGGGCTGACAGCGGAACTTCTCTACAGTGAAGCGGCGCCATCTTGCAGTACGGACGAAAAGCTGTGGCGGGCGCCATTTTACATTTGGCCGGAAGATGAGAAGCGCCTTATTGTATTTCGCCTCCTGGGCGCCGCCATTTTAGGTTACGGCAGAGCATCCGCCTTCCCAAGCGCAACCTCATTGGGCGCCGCCATTTTGGCTTACGAACAAGACGGCGACCCGCAGGGGTCCTCACCCCCTCCCTTCCTCCCTTTAGGTGCCTTCATAAAATGCCCGTCGAGAATCCCCTCTTTTTTCGCCCCGCTCCCAAGATGGCGTCGATGCGGGAGAGCGACACCGGCCTGTGGCTGCACAACAAACTGGGCTCCACGGACGAGCTGTGGGCGCCGCCGAGCATTGCCTCGCTGCTCACGGCCTCGGTCATCGACAACATCCGCCTCTGTTTCCACGGCCTTTCCTCGGCCGTCAAGCTCAAGCTGCTCCTTGGGATGCTGCACCTGCCCCGCCGGGCGGTGGATGAGGTGAGAGCCGGCTGGGAGTCGCAGGGAAGCGGGACGCGCGTGTGTGTGTGAGGGGGAGAGGTCGGAGATGGCGTGAGGGGAGAAGGGGGGGCAGTGCCAGCACCACCTCCCCCCGCCCGCCTTTTTTTTTCCACACGGAGGCTGCGGGGAGGAGAGACCCCGGGCCGCCCGCGGGGCGAAGCCGAACGGCCGCAGCCCCTCAGGGCAGGGGCGTGTGGTAGGGCTGGTCCCCGCAGCCATCCTCGCCTCTCCCTCGCAGCCTTTCTTGGACGGGCAGGAATAAGCGAGAAGGTCTCCCGACTCGGTGTGAGGAAAAGATCCGAGATTCCCGGTGATAAGGGAGTCAGTGGAGTGGGAGCTTTGCTGCCGCTCCTCCTCTTCCTGCACTTCGGGATTCCCTGGTTGGCACCAGCCTTTTGAAAGCAGTTTGGACATGAAACCCGTTGTGTGGCCCACAGGGACTCTTTGTAGGGCTGTGTTTTGGGTGCCTTTTAGGGAAAAGGGCTTTTCTGAGGCAGTGGCTGTGCGACGGCTAGGACAGTGGCAGGATCGTTTGGGAGCAGTCCTCTGTGTGTGCAGCTTCCTCCACTCCTTTCTTAGTGCTGGCAGCCGTGTAGGTGGCACAAGTCGAGCATCTCGGCTTTAGGAAGGACAGCAGCAAGTGCTGAAACTTTGAGAATGGACTGTCTGGGGTCTGCACTGAGCAGTGCTTTTCCCCACCCTGCTGCAGTCAGGTCTTGATTGGGGAAAATTGCTATGCTGTTTGTTTGCCTCTCTTTACCTTTCTGGGAACAGCCGGTGCTTTCCTCTGTTGTCCTACCCCAGCTAATAAACTGGCTGGCTTGAGTCTGAGCTGGCTCTGCAGGCTTTTTACTTGGTCCTGGACCATACCTCATCTGTACCTAGCTTAATCTTACCAGTAGGCAGCTATAGATGTTTGGGGCAATAGCTGGAGAATGTCTGGAAATACTAAGTTTCTTCAGCCGATTGGAGGAATTTGTCTCCTACTTCCATCATGTAAAGTAGTATTTCCTGGGAACAATCATGGAAGTGGTGTGTAGTTAGTTTTCACCTTCCTATCCTCAGCTGTGCTTTTACCAGTCCCTTTCTTGGCTAAGACGCAGCTGCTTCTTAAGCTTAATATACATATATACCAGGCAGGGTGTGGTATTTAACTTGGATTGTTATGCTCAATCCAAAGATGATCTTGTATGCTCATTTTTTGTGCACTTCTAGGCTGCAAATGGGCAAGCATCACCTTTAAGCAATAATTTAGTGTATGTCAGTGTTTGTCTTGCCACATGCATCTGTATGATTCTTCACTGTGTTATGCTGGTGTCACTTTAAAAAAAAAAATTCCTGTTCAGCATGTTTATGCTAATTTTTAAAGTCTAATGCCTGTCCAGTGAACAAGCTGTCATCCTTGTGTGTGATAAATGGGGTTGTGTTCTGGACAAACTAAATAATCAAGGCCAGAAAGGGGGATGGGAGCTCGTGTGAACTTGTGAGTTTGCAAGATTCTTGTGAACTTAGGGTGAAAATCCAGGTGGCCTGGAAAAAATTAGTATTGCAGTGTTTAGAAAAATCAGTGGTGTTTATAGATTGAAAAGGGCTTCAAAAAGCTTAGGGACCTTCATAATTAGCACTTACAGCAACTCTTAGAGGGTGCAGCATTCAAGCAAACTGAAATAATTTGTTGAAATGCTTCAAGAGTGTTCACTGGGTGAACATTTTAAACCAAACCCGAGGAAGATGGCAGCCAGCAGCTCACCTGGATCTGTGCTTGTGTTAGCCGTGGAGATAAAGTGTAGGTAGAGAAAAGCAAGTCAGTCAGTGTGCCTTTTACTGTGTGATTGGTTGTGTTCCAAATGTAAAGCTCTTGTTACTGCTATAACAAAATAGTGTGGGATTTTTCAGTTTGGTGGAGTTCATGAATTCAATCATAAGTTTTCATTGTAAGTTGATGATGGTTGATGGAGATCTACCCTTAGCATCTTTAATTATTTTAGGAACATGCGATTTTTTTTTTTTCTTAAACTGGGAGAAGGGCCTTACAAAAAGGATTAAAAACAGAAAAAATCCTGAGGCAGAAACCTTTAACATTGCTGGTAGGCCTACTATTATCATTACAGGCTTCCTTCAGTAGATGGTAAAAGTAGCTGATGTAACCAAACTGCTGACAGAAAGGGATGTTGTCTTACCAGATGCTCATCATTTGTGGTTAGTTTGCTAAGATAGGTGACAAACCTGCACAAATAAAACTGACTTACTATCAAGAATTTCAGTGTTTTAATTGACATGGAGTACCTTGCACACAATATCCAGAAAATAGATAGATATGTCTGTGTCCAGAATGGCTGTGCTGTGCACATCTCTGCAGCAGCCTCTGCTTGTGTGTTGGGGAGTGCTAGAAGCAGTGCTTTCCTGCCAGGACAGGGTAGCTGTAGCTGCCTGGAAGTGAATTTGTCACTTGGAAATCACCCCCATGTCTGAAAATTATTAAATTTAACTATGAGAGTACTTAATTATTGTCTTTAGGAAGTCATATGCCTTTCCCATGCCATGTGCCAGCTGTATCGGTCATGTGCGAGAAGCACCGAGCTGGCATTTGGAAGCTTAATTGTATTGGAAAATGTATTGCATCAGCTTTGTAAAGCTTTGGGAATCTCAATAGCAGCTACAGGATATGTTACATGTTAAAACATATTCCCCTCTCTAGATAACAGCTTCAACTGAGTTATTTTCTCTTTAAATTTTTTTTCTGTTTTTTGTATAGCAGCATTTTCATGAAGCTTAGAATAACACGGAAGCTATTTGGGAGCAGACATTTGAGTAAAAAGCAATGTGGGAATCAAGGAAACTGGTGGTATTTGGTTTAGAAGGGATTTAATTGCTCCTGGTCCTTTCTAAATCTCTGTGAAAGCTTCAGTCTAGACAAGTGAATCTTCAGTGAGTTCTCTTGAAAGCTCAGTCCTTCACTTAAGTGGTTTTATCCTCATATGTAATATCTTTCAGTTTTCATAATGTTTTCATTCAACACTCCAAATACTATATAGATATAAGTGACTTAATCCTCGTAATATTCTTGTGGGACAGGTAATAAACCTAATTTTTTATCATGCTGTGAACCTCATTACTGCATGTTTGTTCCTGCTGACTAATAAGAATAATTGGCTCTCATTTTCATTTTGTGTTTTGTAGGCATTTATCAAAAATTCCTTTCCCACTCTGTGGGAAATTCTCTGTGCAGAACTTGCAAACTCTTGAATCTTACAGCTTTTCATCTGCTAATTTTTAAAAGATGATTGCACTTATTTGAAATTAGGCCTAAAGCTCAGTGTAGTGCTGACCAGTTTCAGTTGTGATTTTGGCAAAACTGTTATTTCTGTTTGTTTTGCATATTATATTCTTGTTAACCTGATTCACAATGGCAAGTGCAAGCTTTCTTTTTATGCCAATGTTTAATTTATTTGTTCAGGGTTAGACTGTGATGTTACAACCAAGTGTGGAACAAGGACTGTGCTTCTGTGCTCTCTGAACTACCTTGAGAGGAAGATCCCTATCCCAGCAGGGACCTGCCCATTTATTACAGTAGAAATCAAAACTGTTTATTTGTACTGGATTATGTGCACCAGGAGCCATCTATGCAGGGAAGTGGGAGTTGTGGAGTAGGAGTGCAAAGGAGTAAGAGCAGACATGACACTTGCATTTCCCTCTGTATTGAGGCCACACAGGCTACTGTGCACTTTTCTGGCCTGCAGTTAGAGTTGGTAATTATTCCATGATGTAAAATGGTGTATTTTAATCCAGTATTTCTCTTGGCCACTTCAGCAACTGGCTCTTTTTCATTATTAAAATGCAAACCACATACAGTAGTGGTATTGACCCATCCTGGGCTTGTATTGTGTAAATATTAATACTGTGTTTTCAATACAATGCTTTTTAGTTTAATGAAAATGCTCTATAATGATAATTCACCTACCTATTAAATACCATATTTTCTATAGCCTCAGAAGGATTAAAGCTTCATTTGGTTTATTAGTCAACTGTTGATGCAGTTGTCTAAAAGTATTGTCATATACATTAATTTAGGCAGAATATAAAGCAAATAAATGTGAATTCTTTGTAAATAGTCGTCTTGGGACTGTCACGTTGTATGTTACTAGTAACACTTCCTTTTTTTATACCTTCTCACAGTCCTGTTTGTCCTTCCTGCACAGCCATTATTAATCTGCCTTTGTTCCCAGACACTTCCCATCCTGCCTGATCCCTACTTGCTAGATGTTTCTAGTCATGGCCTATGCTTTTTCTTGTGTGGTAGCAGGCTGAGAAAAATACTTAAGATCCTTAAATTTTAGGTGAGAAAGACCTGGAACATGTTACCTCAGATCTTGACATTTATGCTTAAGAAGATGCTGATTGAAGCTGATGGGAGTCTTACTGACCCAGTGTAGCAGTCATAGGCAACTAAGAATTTGAGATTATGGCTGTGCCCTGTAAAGTAATAGGAGAACTGCATGCAGGATTCCCTGTTGAGTTGCTTTTCATGCATTCTCAAACCATAAATGAAATGTTTCTTTCAGCTGCCAGTTGAACAGTGAAGTGGGAAAGTGTATTTTAATTGCCGTTTGAAGGCAAACCTGAGTCAAAACTTGAATCCAGGCTTGTTCAATACAAAGCCATATTTAGGCAAGGTCTCTGGTTAGCTCACAGTACTTGTTAGTGTGCTTTGCTTCGCTGTATGTGATAGTGACTGTTCTTCCACCATGTTCTTTCTGTCATGAGGACTTATGATAACGTTATTTCCCCAGTGCTAGGCAATCATTGTTTCTGGGCTCCTTTCTTGAAGGAACCAAAAGCTTGTTAAGCAGTGGGTTTTGGCATAAACTTTTGCCTGAACTTTAGCCCTGAGAGCAGAGGGGATGCAACATCCCAGACCAGAGCTCTGCAGGAGCTTTCGTAGTATAGGCATGTAGCTCTGTGAATTTTTGGTACAAATAGGAGTTTTGTGAAGTAAATATGAAGGGTAAATTGTGAGGATGCAAGAGACATTTTTCCTCTAGCTATTGACTGACTTTGCTTTGTTGAAGGAAATTACATTCTGTACACTTACCTGCATTGGTGGTGTCCACAGAAAAGCTTGTAAAAGCTATGAATTCATCATCTCTTCTGGGATGTTTTAGATTTCCGGGTGTTTTGTGTAACTCAGCACCTTGATTCCTTTAGGATAGATAAGAGAACAAATGACTTTGCTTTGATGGTGTTCAGTCATCCTCATCCACTGTAGAAGTGACTTTAGTTAGGGAGTTTAGGGTTTAGAGAGATGGACAAGTGTGTGGAGGTTCTGGTGGGGTTACATTTACTGAGGAAGAAATGAGTGGTGGAGAACAGCAAAGACTAGAACCTCAGAAATTTATTCTTTCCACTGGGTAAGCATTGGTTAAATTTGACAGCACATTAAACAATGTGTGGTCCTGGTTATTTGCTCAGTTTAATCCAAAGCAAATCAGTGGCACTGCTGAAGATGGGAACTGGCCCATGTAGTGTCTTCTTCCTGCTCCCCTCTTTGTGCTTCTGGTGTTTGTGTGACTGCAGTCAGTCACTGCAAGGAGCTGGTCAAGCTTAAACCTACAGAGGTGCTCATTTTGGGTCAGATGTACTGATACAGTTTGTTTCACAAACACATAATGTGTGAGCCCTAAAACGTGCAGGGGGTAAAGGACAAACTGGCTCTGTAGTGGACTTGTAAACACTTCCAAAGTGAGAGGGCAGTGACATTGTGTGGATGAAAGGACTTGAGAAATGTCAATGTTTGTTTGCCTCTGAGCTTTAAAAGTGGATGGTAGAGAAATGGGGAGCAGAAAGCTTATTTTATTAAGCCTTTTCATATAAGAGTGCTTTAAATAAAGGGAAGAAATACAGCATAAAGGAGAAGATGAGTCTCTTGCTTGTCTTCCTGTGTTCAGAAACATGATGACTGTAACTAAGCTATATGTGCCACAATGGGTTGTGAAAAATCAAAATTGATGTATTTCCTTATACTTGCTTGTACGTTCTTCAGTGTTAATACAATGCAGATAGAGTGTGGTAAAATGCTTTATGTAATTTTACTGTTGTGTTTTGTGGCTTGTTAGGCACACAGAATTTCTCAAACATCTTAGTTCTCTGAAGCTAATGCTGTCACTCTTACATGAAAATTTACTTAGGAAAAAAGAGTGTTCAGTCTTTGGGGGTTTGTACTTACTTGTGAATGAAGTAAACCCCTCACTGTAGTCACCTTGATTTTCATGTCATAGTGCCAACAGTAATTAAAAAAATACTATTAAACTTAAAATTTACTTCATGTATTATTTTGCATTTTTCGAAATAGAAAAATAACTTTTTTTCTGACTATAGAGACTTTGGGTAGATGGAAAATCTTGTTACTTGAGGCATGTCAGAGGGCTGTGTTTATTTTCATAATACATAATTTTTGTCAAACAGTACAGTATTGATTAGGTTATTTTGGCCCAATCTTAAGTAATATTTTGAAGACAATCATGATGCAGCTGTAATCTGTCTGTAATTATGCTCTAGGCTGGCAAGGAGCACATCTTCATTTAGATGCCTGTACTACATAAATTGTATTCCATTTGCATATTCCTATCACTGAATAGAAGGTGTGGGTCCCCAGGGAATATGAGTGTAAAACAGAAGAAGACAGTAATGTAAAAATTTGGCTGCTGCTTTTAGTAAAAATGCCCAGTGCTAAACAAAGCTTTGAGCTGCCAAAAGCTCAAAACAAACTTGGGTTAGATTGGCTGAAAGCAGTATAAAAAGTTACCTTGGTTTATTCTTCTCTTGGTTCTAGAGTTAATGTGTAACTGTGTGGAAACAGTTTCCCTTTTCCCTTCCCTAGTAGTAAAAACATTGTGCATGTTTGTGTGTTTTTAAAATAAATCCAACTATAACCTGTTTAAAACTGTTTCCAATTGGTTGATTTTCTTTTTCTTTTTTTGTTAGATGAAAGGGGCACTGACTGAAATTATCCAGCTCGCTACCTTGGATTCAGACCCCTGGGTCTTAATGGTAGCTGATATTTTAAAATCCTTTCCAGATACTGGCTCCCTTAACCTTGATCTTGAAGAACAGAATCCCAATGTTCAAGATATTTTAGGAGAGCTTAGAGAGAAAGGTAAGCCTTTTCTGTTGGTGAAAATTGCAGGAACATGGTGCCTTTTTTTAGGAATAACCTGTCATTTCACAGGCAGCCTTGCTGTCTTAACAGTAGAGGTATGAGAACAAGCACTGTCTTGTCTCTGAACTACCACAGTTCATGACCTGGAATGTTACTGGACTGGGAGCTGTGGTATTTGAGGAATGGTACCTTCTTAAATTGTCTTTTCACATATCATGAGAATTTAATGTCAGTTATTGCCCAGAGTGCGAAGGGCAGCACAAAAGTATGTGTGGATTCGTTAGTACCACAGACAGGCTGTGCTGCAGCTTAGTCAGAAGAGGCTTTTTCTGTGTTGCTCTGTCTCCCATTTGTGGTACCCAAGACGACAGCAAGTCTGTTTCATGTGGAAGCACCACACTGTCCTGGGCAGAGACTGCCTCTGCTGGAAGTGCCGGGACTGCAGGTGATAGGTGCTGGAGGGAGACTGATCTCAGGAAGAGTTGTGCTGCTGGTGGCCAACAGCTACAGATTGCCCAGCAGCTGAAATACGGGGTCAGGCACTTGCACAGTTGCCGCTTCAAACAGTAAATGGTGATGCAAAACTACTCCCACTTCAGTGGGTTTATCTTAGCACGTTGTCTAGAAAAAGCCCTCAGGCATTCATGGACAGACACGATCTGGGGCTGGAGGTTGCAGGAGAACAATAATTAAATGGCTTGGAGGTGGAAACACTTTGTTTTCTTTCTATAAACAAGTGATCATTTGTCTGTCCGCACTTGTGATTTGGATTTTCATTCAGTAGTTTGGATTTCATGTGTAATTTTTAAGGAATCTGAGAATTCAGTAATATTTATCTTTTTTTGACAATATAGCATATTTAAGATACCTATAATTTGACTAGGTATAATTAAAATGGAAGCTTTTGTGAAGCTAATGGGAAAAACAAACGTACTAATAACTGGTTATGTATTGTGTAATAATTGGAACTAAATTACTCTTGGTGTTTATATAGTAATCTAAAATTTAAAACCACCTGCACAATCTAGGTGTAAAATGTTTTGTCATTAGCTGTCAAAGAGGTGCTAATACCCCTGTGTACTGTGTTAACTCTTTATGCAGTAAGTGAATGTGAAACTTCAGCTATGTTGCCGTTGGAATGCCAATACTTAAACAAAAATGCCTTGACAACACTAGCTGGGCCACTTACTCCCCCAGTGAAACATTTCCAGCTGAAAAGGAAACCTAAAAGTGCCACTCTCAGAGCTGAACTCTTGCAGAAGTGTAAGTAGTATTAAGATTGTGTACAAATTAAGTGGTGGAAGGAACATTTATATTCAGTATATTCAGTCTTATTCTCCAGAATGGTGATAGACATTAAAATTTTCTGTTACAAGAGTGTTCCTGGATGAGGATGGACTGATGAGTGGAAGAGCAGGTGCAAGTCATTCCAGCTAGGATTGCATTAAAATGCTAATCTTAAAAATTTAAGTACTGTTCAGATTTCAAAGCATATAAAGAGCTGTAGCTTCATAAAGCACAGATAGGTCCTCTCCTGGGTATATGTAACAGTCAGTTGGGAAGACTTCTGAGGGAAAGCTTTGGTTAAAGCTCCTGAAACAAAAGTAAAATGAGATCAGTTTTATTTCGCCTTGTGCTTTTGGAGCAGGGAGCAAGAGCTGCTAATTAATGCTTTCTTTCACTCAGTATGGCTTTATAGGGTGTAAAAACCAAGAGGGTTTTCCCTTAACAAAAGGCAGCACATGTGTACGTGTATGTATTGATAGCTGGTTGAACTAAGTGATCTTAAAATAGTTTACTGCAGCTGCTGTTCTGTTGCAGCAGCTTGCTGCTTTCTTGCATGTAATTTGAGTTGCTCTGGCTAAATACAAAATTTATAACTTTTCTTAAAGTGTCATATAACTTTACAAAAATTAAATTTCTATTGAGTAAATTGCCTATTCTGATAATTTCTTTTAGTTTAGGCCACTTTGTCCATTGCATAGTCATATTGATTTTGCATTTTCTCCAAATACTGTGCTTATTTCACATAAATGAGCTGGGGTTTAATTAAAATCTAATTCTTTGCTGCTATTCCTATCTCTTTGTGTTAGTTAATAACATTTTATGTAAGAAGCAATGTGTTGTATGTTTTCAGCACAGGCTCTGTAATAACTAAAGCCATTTTTCCTTTTAGCAACAGAAACTGCACAGCAGCTCAAGAAGACTGCAGGAGTGCCTTTCCATGCCAAAGGCAGGGGACTGGTCAAGAAGATAGATACAACAAGTATGGCTCATTTCGTCAGTTCTCAGAAAGAAAACCTGATAATGTGGCCTTGATGAAGAATATAATTACCATCTGTTTTTCACAAAAGCTTAATTTTTTTTTTGAAGCAAAGGATTTCTCCCTTTCTGCCTCACTCTCTCCTGATACTTAAATATTTCTGACATGTCTTGTCAGAAAGAACAACAGTGTGTGGGTTTTTTTAAATGGCAAGTATATCTGCCATGCTTCTAAACTATGCAGCTAGATCATGCCTATAGACTTCAATGGGAATTTAATTTGCATCACTCCAGGAATAACTCGTGACTAAACCATGTTGCTCCAAGAGGGAGTAGAGTGGAACACAGTAGTCTGCTGTGCTCTTTGAAATGCTGTGAAGTAAACTGAAATTATTTTGTATTTGTATAATTCTATCTGGAGAAAGAAGAGGGGACAGTGTGTTCTCTGCAGCCAAGGCTGAGCAGTGAATTCTACATGGCAAACCTGTAGAAGGATCCTTCAGCTTTGTATTTATTAATGCATTTCAGCTGTTTGCTGAAGTTCCTGAACTGCTCGAATTTTTCAAATACGGTGTGGGAAGAGGGTTTAAGATTAGTTATGTACTCTTAAGTCGCTGCACAGGTATAACTTTCCTGGCCACCAGTGATGCTGAGGTGTGAACCTTTGAGTGATTTCTTGGTGTTGTGGTTGGAAGCTATGAAGTACTTTGTGTTGATGCTATTTAAGATGTGGCTTTGAGGGCTGAAGTTTGGCCTCGTGTTCATGCAGAAAATGCAAAAGGTCTAGCTGTAATTTGAACTAAAAATTATAGAAAAGGGCTGTTAGTTCTTGGCAGTCTGTGTAACTGTTGAATTACTAAAGCCAGTTCTTAGACCTGGCCTTTAGAGCCTTTTGGCCTCTAGAAACAGGAGCTGGGGACCCACTGAGGTTTGCCCTGCTGAAAGGTACTCACATGGGTCAGAGCGTTATCCTATGGTGAAAATATTTTCAGTACATTTAGAGGGATACAGAGTCTCTAAGCTCAAACTGAAGTTCTCTGTTTATCTTCAACTTACAGGAAATTGTCAGGAAGCTCAAAGACCCCATAGATCTGTATATGTATCCCATATCTTTTAATAGTTAAAAGATTGCTGTATTTAGTGGTAGCATTAAGTGTAAGGTAGAGGGGCAGCATCACAGAGTTGGGAGGAACCAGATGCTTACAGGTGTAGCTGATGCCACTGGGTATTGAGACAGCAGGTGTTCTGTTTGCACTGTAGACCCAGACTGTGTCCTCCTTGTGCAAACAGCAGCTCTAGAATTTCATACCCCTGTGTGAGGCTGTAACTTACCTTTGCAGTAGATCACAAGCCCTTAACCCTGCAGAATCTTGGCTAAGATTTTTGGTTAAATACAGTTTTGACAAATAATTAGGTTGTGAAAATCAAAGAGCAACGTTGGCAATAATTGGATTCAAAAGATTTATGTCCTATACTGTTTTACATGTTCCGAGTTTATTTTTTACAAGTGAGGAAAGCATCCGTGTGTATAGGAAAAGTAGATTTTGTTAGCAGTGCACCTGTTTGATTACTTCATGTAGAATGGGATTGCAGGCATTGGCTCTTACTCCTTTTTGGAAGAGTAAAACCTAATTGACCTTTGAGGGACATGCAGTGTAATAGGCAATTCCACATTATAAATGTTTTAAAGGGCAGGTAGTGTGTGCACTAAGAAGGGGAAGAGCTGAAGAACTTGCTTTAAGCATTTTTCATAACCAGTTAAACACATATTTCAGTTGTTGCTTTCTTTGCTCTTCCCTAAGCACCTCTCAAAGGAATACCAAAACAAGCTCCATTCAGGAGTACTTCAGCACCCAGTGTTTTCAGTCCTTCTGGAAACAGAACTCCTATTCCTCCTTCAAGAACACCTTTGCGCAAAGAGAGAGGGGTAAAGGTAGGTGCACTCCTTGTTTTTCTGCTCAGCTCTCTTCTCTCACCTAAAGTGAGTTTCTACTGCTGCTGCTTTGAATCAATATATTAAAGGGAAAAAAACTGAGGATGATATTTAGAGATAAACTTATACATTTAACAATGGTTAATTCTCTGTGGTGTTTCTTTTTAGCTTCTAGATATCTCTGAGCTGGATATGGTAGGTGCTGGCCGTGAAGCAAAGAGAAGAAGAAAGACATTAGGTTGGTACAGCATTCTACTTACAAAAGCTGTCAGTATATACCTGCAAATATGATCAAGATGTGTAGTTTTGTTCTTAATTTGCTAAATCTTAGCCTGAGCTAAACTTTAAAAGATTAGAGGATGTCATACCAACCAACTCAAACAGGTTTTAAGGGAAGATTTTCACTTGTTTCGGTGCTCCTACTCATATTGCCTTGGCCTAGGTAATATAACTCAATCATGTGAAAGGATTGAGCTTATCAGTTGTACTTTGGGCAGCCTGTAGGTGTGTGAGTAGCTTCAGTACTGGAATTTTTCTGAGTTACTTTCATGTGCTCACTTCTACTGGCTGTATGGCCGTGTAAATTAGGTGAAAGTAATGTTGAAAAAATTTATAGCACTCTCCAAAATTTTGGCTGAGAGATCTTAGCAAGTGAATAATATCTGATACACTGCTTTTAAGGCAAGTGACAGGGTAGTGCCTTACTTAACCATATTAAGATACACTATGCAGCATATTTGTCCCAAAACAACTTTTCTGTATTTGTCAGAAAGAAACAATACCACCTCAGAACAAAACCATAATGGCAATTAAAATGTTTCTTGGGCTTTCATGGTTTCTAGTACCAGATTTCTCAGTTACTGTATCCTGTACACTGTGGTTCAGTTCATTATTGGGTTTGTTACAAAAATCTCCAAACACAGTTTTATATCTATTTCAGCATATACCTCTTCAAGCATGTTTTACCATACTTTGAGAAATGTATTTTTATATCTTTGTATGAAAAATATATTGAATAATTCCTGAAAAAATTTTTGGACTCACTTCTGTTTTTATGCAATAGATACAGAAGTTGTGGAAAAGCAAGCCAAAGAAGAAACAGTAGTAGAAAATGCTACCCCAGATTATGCTGCTGGACTTGTATCTACACAGGTAAAACCAAGCAAAATCAGTCAAACAGAAACCAACCAGTCAAAAAAAAAAAACAAAAAAACCAAAAAAACAAACTATAGTCTTGACATGTGCTATTTTAAATCACTTAAACACTGTGATGGTATTTTACTCGTTGAAACGTGTGTCTTTATGTAAAATTTTTTACATAATTTTTACGTAATTTTTTGCAAAACTCCATTATATTTTCACTAAAAAATTAGTAAATCTATTGCTAGAAGTAGTTCAGTCAGAGAGAGGGAGAACAAGTCACATGTAGGCTTTTTCCCTCCTATTTCAGATACAGCCTATTAGAAACCATGGTGCAGCTTTTTCTCAGTCAGGATGTAGGTTCTACAAGAATGTTATGTCCTACCCTTGCTTTTGAGTGAGAAACTGTCTGTTGGGAATGTGTGACAAGCCAAGGCCAACGTACAGGCAGATCTTGGTGGGCTGGAGTCAGGAGTGAAGGTCATTGCCTCTGTTTCTGCAGAGTGCTAAGAGAACGTTGTAGCAAATTCCATGTTTTATACGATGTTCATATTTTAAATGATTTTGTCATTAGACTTATTCTGTCATTAGACTAGACTGTTAGACTTATTCCCCCCAAACCTTCTTTCCTCTCTCACCCCCTTATGTTCACAAGGCTGGATCAGGCAGTGAAATCATCAACCATGCTGCTGTCTTTGTGCTGTGTATGCAGTGTCATGTATAATCAAGTACAAAATGAGGCTTTTTCTGTAGCCTCATCCTAGATGGCATCAGTCATATTGGTGTTTACTGCCTGTTTCAGTGGGAATAATGTTTTTGCTGTTACTGTTGCCTTCTGCTTGCCTGTGTCCCAGAGGCCTTTGTGTTCTCCTGGGTGATCCCCTAGTAGGCCTTATGCCCGTGGATTAACATGGTTCTGCTTGGTAATGGTGAAGAGCATGTTTCCTCTGGCAGATCACTTAATCCTAGAGTGTCATTCTTCACGGAATGCCATCTGCATAAATTTCTAATGTTTGGAGTAGAAAGTTAGTGTTGAACAGGTTATTATGTAGGACTCCTAACAGAGGAATCTGCAGCTAAGTTCCCAAAAGGAATATCTTAGAAAAACGAATGTTGAAATTGTATTTAAAATGCAGAAAGAGCTCATGAATACTTGCAGTGTGGCTTTAATACTTTCTTTTCTGTTCTGTAGAAACTTGGCTCGTTGAACAATGAGCCTGCACTACCTTCTACGAGTTACTTACCTGCTACCCCCAGTGTGGTGCCGTCTTCCTCCTATATCCCAAGCTCTGAAACACAGCCAGGTAACAGACACTTCTTTGCTCTTGGGACCTGATAACTCCAACTCTGTACAGTTTTACTGTCTGGCTGCTCTTTTGTTTACAAACCTACTGTCCCTCAACTTGAGTGAAATTCCACCTTAGCAATATAAATCCATTGCAAGACTCCAGCCTTTGAATTTGGGGAAACTAGACATAGCTTTTAACCTAAGTAAAGAAAATAATTGTTGGCTCTAAATGTTTAGTGTGACTGCTAGGTAAGTCAAGTAAGTGAAACAATTTCCTGTTTTGGTTTTTTTTCTTACACAGTAATTGAAAATCCAGCTTTTTTAATCCCCAAAGAGAAATCAGTAAAAGTCTGAAGTGTATCTTCCATGCACACGTATGCTTGCACATACAAAGCAGTTGCTTTCAGATATCAGTTTTATTTCTAGAGGCAAATGCATATTACCTTTCACACAGTTTGGGATTAAGCCATCTATTTTTCTTCTATCTTTGTATAACAAAGGTAATAGCTCACCTCCTGCCTATCTTAAAAAGTGCTGTTATTTTTAATTCTAGAAAATTGCCAGTAATAAAAAATAGCTCGTACAAGTCCTTTTTTCCTACACTTTTATTTTAACTGATTTGATTTTATTTTTCTTTCCCTGCTGTGTGTGAAGTCTTTAAAGGAATGTATCAGTTCGTGCTAACATATGCGTGTGACTGGGATTCATGACCAGATCTGTCCATTAACAGAGAACCAACATGTCAGTTTAATACATTATTTTTACTTTTGCTTGTGAGCTGTGGCATTTTGGGCACCACAGAAAACTGTCATTTCATTTGAACTCAAAACAGTTCAGAATCTCTCTGAAGGTCCATGAACATCTTTCTCTGGCAGCAAATTGGCATCTGCAGAAGGAATGCAGCCAAGAACACATCAGTATGTCAGCAGCTATAGTACTGTTTTCCAGAGTGTTGGCATTGTGTTCAACAGCAGGAAAAGTCTAGTTTAAAATTCTCTATTCTCTACTTTTCCCTTTAGGAGTATGGAGTATTTAACTTTTCTTATGGACCAGGAACGTAAAACTGTTTCCTTCATAAAGGATGCACACAGAAGATCCACAGATTTGGCCTCATGTAATCTGAGGTTGCATAATTAAGACATTACTTTATGAAAGTCAGTTATTCTGACAAGAGACAAAGCCAGTAACAAAACTTGTACAAGAATAAGGAATAACTCACAGTTGCAAGTGTTTGTCCTCTCTGTTGTTCCACATCTACTAAAAAATACCAGTATTGCTAAAACCATTGCAATGTCTGTGCCAAGGTGGAGAACCATAGATGTCTCATTTCCTAAAATGAGATCTGATCTGAAGGGCATCAGTGTACCTCTGATGTGTATCTGCCTTTAGTCTGCTGTGAGCACAGTGTAAACAGGTCAGCTTAAACCTCATGAGGTTTGTGAAGGGTGCTTAAGCAGCTGTGCCTGTGTCCAAGAGCTGTAAAAGAGCATAGATAGTGTCCACTGGGTAATTACCACTGGCTGGACAGATGGTAACTTGCATGGTCAAGCTGCTGTGGTTTCATGAGTTGCCTTCAACTGCAGCCAGGTGTGGAATAGTGTAACTTCCTTAATGTAGGTGAATGGATCAGCTTTGAGAAAGAACAGAGTTAGGCCTTGTCGGAGTTTTGGGGTTTTAACTTAGTGTTTAAATAACAAGTAATTTGTGAAGACTGCATTAAATTCTGACATCTGTTAAAGTATATTTGTATTTTCAGTATCTTAATGGCACTTTCTTTGAAAGCTGCCACTACATTAGGTAGAAACTGATGAAATATTTTTGGACTTGCTCTATGTAATAGTACAGCAACAATCCTGGTAGGATCAGAGTACAGTTGTTATAGCTATATAAACTAAAAAGTATAGCAGCTTTAATTTAATAAATCGTACACTGATTAAACATATTAAACATCAAATTTGAACCTAAAAATAGCGTATCCATATTGAACAGCTAGTTACTCTATTGTCTAATTATTTCTAAAGCTAATTGAGTGGAAAGAGCATTAGCTCTTAACTTTTTCATATGGATATTAGATGGCATATTGAATTGTGGTGCTAAAATGGAATCATCAGAGATTTTAGTTTTCTATAAAGTCCACTGGTGATGCTAATCCCTATTTGTGGATAATAATGTTTTTAATTATCCTGACTGGTTTTTGCAGCTGGCTCTGCACGAGAGGCCTTGCAGACCAACAGACAGACTGAAGAGCCTGCAGCTCCAAATGCTACTACAACTCTCCCTGCACAGTTCAAACAAAGAACACCCATGTACAACAGTAACTCTAATCCCCCTGCAGCTACACCTACCTCACCTCTGACACCCACCACACCTCCTGCCATCTCCCCTGCGGCACAGGCACCACAAGTGGCCCCCCAAACTCAGCAACAGCCACCACCTAAGAAAAGCCTCTCTCTCACAGTAAGTAAAAACAGGTTCCTTTTGACTGATGGTTTTGATGTGTATTGGATCTCATTTCTTTGTTGGCATTTCTTGGCCTTTGGATCATGGAGTGGTTGAGGCTGCTTTTTTATAACCAAAGATTTCAAAAATACTTTGTGGTTTAGCATTGCTGTCTAAATGTTATTCACAACCTTTTTAGTTGTGCAGTGTTAATGTTGCAATACAATGTCATTACTTAGTTCTGTTTGTTATGTAAAATAATGTGTTTCTCATTGTAAAGAATTTTGGGAGAAAGGTGTATTTCCAGCAGAAATTGCCTAGCCAATTGCACATAATATAAATTGCTTTAAATTGTCCTGACATTGTAATGGGAGGAAAATACGTTAATAGATTCTTTTAAGGTAGAAGGTTTTATTTCTGATCCACCTCATCTCTCCATTACACATTTTTCGAAATCTGAGAGTGGGGATATATCTTGAAACTTCTTATTCCTGGTACTTTGGTATATATTATGTGCATGCCTGGAGTTCAAGATGCAACTGATCTGAAGACTTTGCTAAGCACATCTGTAAGCCTGGCTTACAAGATCTTTAGCACGCTGTGTTACTTCTTTTCAGTACCTCTACTGCATTTATTAAAGGAAAAGAAATCCTCTGAAATTATTCCCAGCCTGGGTTTGTTGGATTTTAGCAAAAGACTGGATTATTTTCTTTTTTCCCTAATGTCATAAAGGACACAAAATTGATTACATAAACATTAAGCCTCTCACATGTTTCTGTAACTATTTGAAGGTGGGGTGTTTTTTTCAATGTCCAGAGTTCAATTGTCAGTGCTGTGCATGTTAGGTATAAGTATTGCAGAGAGGAAGCCTTGAGGTTAAGATGCCTTTTTTGTTAACTTTTTGTAGGTCCTACAACCTTTTCCCTTATTCTTTTATACTTATCTGTGGGCAGAGTTTTTCTCAACTGAATTAACGTTTGTTGTGTCTGTTACAGAGGGAGCAAATGTATGCTGCACAGGAAATGTTCAAGACTGCAAACAAAGTTACAAGGCCAGAAAAGGCTCTTATACTTGGATTCATGGCAGGATCCAGAGGCATGTATTGATATTAATTTAGCTTGCTTCTGAGTACACAAATCTGAAATACAGTCCAGCATTTCTAAATGTGCATGAGAGTGTATTGCTTTAGCTTTGTCTGTATGTGCTGGACACTTTGCTTTACACTGGACTCTATATAATTTTGATTTATAGTTCTGACTATCTGGAAATGGATCTTTAGGGTCCATTTCCACTAAGTCAACTGGTCTGTCAGAACAGCTGCTGACCACAATATAACTGAACTCACTGTAGAATCATGGCTTAGGATTGAAGAGAAACAAGGCAACTGGTAAGCAGTGAAAACAAAGTGGTCGGGTGCTGCTGCTCTGCCTAGAGGACCAATGAATGTCAGTTCTTTTGTGACCAGTTGATGTACCAGTCAAGTAGTACAGAATCTCTTTGCTAATTCCTTGCTTTAGAAACTGGCAACTGTTATCTCAGAGACTTTAGATATCAACTGGTGCTGTGAATCACAGGGAGATAAGCTGTCTCATAGCTGGATTCTGTTATGTATTGGCCTTGATAGACCAAAGCTGTTTTACGTAGAAGATAATTGGATGTAAGATGAGAAGGGGCTTAAGAGTCCTTAAGTGAACTCCATCATCTGCACTAGCTCTGGTTCCTGATTTGGTATTTGGAGGCTCTTATCACCAGAGTCCTGCAGCCTAAGTATGGCTCATGCATTTGGAGTAATGCAGTACACTAGTGAGGATGAGCAGAGTTACTGTGGTGATTTAAGTTTGGTGCATCTTGCATTAATGATGGTGTACTCAGTGCTGCTGCATATTGGCGTAGAAGGCTGTACTTTAATACTTTAACATCTACATGGACAGCTTTATCTAATGCAAGGTAAAATATTATTTTGGAAGTGTGTGTGATATAGATTCACATATATGTATATAGTAAAGTATATATTAATATGAATTCCTTCAGACATGATGTCAGCACCTTCTGAAGGTTGGATAAATAACTGCCAACTGATATTCTTGAGCATCATTCCAGTACCTTGAAGTGTAGTATTTAAAAATTCTACTGGCATGGAACTGAGTCTGGGACAAGTGGTTTCAATGAAGCTTTTTGGGCTTCCTTAACAGCTAGAAGTTCTTGAGGCATTTGACTACAAACTGTCTCCCAAGTAAAGTAACTCTGGTAGTTCAAGTTTACCAACTCCATTTAAATATAAGCTTCTCTTCTGACTCTTGAGGCAGAGAGAAATTACGCTGGCAGGCTTTAGTCCCTCTTTTATTGTTCTTCCAATTACTTTAGCCTTGAGCTTCATCTTTTGGGGTCTGGTTTTGTTGTTTTTAAAACTCAGTCTCAGGAGTATGGAGGGAGGAAAATCTTTGTGGTTTGCTCAGCTTTGGGTTTGACAGTTGTTGTTTGTGTTTTGTTTCGGATTTTTTTCAACATAAGAACCCCCTATATTGTCTCATATACTGGTGAAATGTATAATGTGTTTCTCTTTGTTTCTGCAGAGAATCCTTGCCAAGAGCAAGGTGACATCATCCAAATTAAACTTAGTGAACATACAGAAGATTTACCAAAGGCAGATGGCACAGGCAGCACCACTATGTTGGTTGACACAGTCTTTGAAATGAACTATGCTACTGGTGAATGGACCAGATTCAAGAAGTACAAACCTATAACTAATGTTTCCTAAGAGATGCAGCAGCAGCAGACTGGACCAAATCAAGCTTAGAGTCAACCAGCTCATAGAGTATGTCAACTGTACAAAATGGCATTCATGTGTACATTTCTTATTACCCTCGACAGTAGAAGCTGTGCTCTTCAACCAAACTGAGCTCAGTGAACACAGAAGATGATGGTGTCAAACTCACTTTTTTTTTTCATTAATCTTGGGAGAGGGAAAGATGATCTTGGGTGGGGGGACATTGTTGGTGTGTTTTTGTTTTCCTGCAGTTCAGGACGCTGAAAAAGGAGATCAGACCTGAAAGGTTACAGATGGAAGCAGTTTACTGCTAAGTACCAGAAGAGAAGACTACTGCACAGTCACTCATGGTTTACTGCTGACAGAGGGCACAGATCTTTATTGTAAAAACATTTTCTTTGGCAACATGAGTTCTGTCGTAAGAATGGATGTTTGAAGCACCACAGGTCGGTGCTTGATAGTTTTCTATGTCAGCTGCAGTATAACTATTGTAGATGGTAGATGTCAGTGTCTAAAGGTACCCACTGTATGTTTAGCTTATTTATGCTTGGGTCACAGGATGAGATTGAACAGCTTTATTAACTCTCTGTATTGTCAATGTACATGCCCAGCATGAGTTAATCTATATTTGGCATTATTTGAGATATTCAGTTTCTGTCTATCATAACTTTCTGAAGAAAAAAAACCTATCAAAATTATGAAAGTAACTGTGGCTTGTCACTGCCTGGAAGTGTTAGTTTCTTGCCATAGGAGTCTTGGGGTAGAAGTTGATCTATGGCTCTTGCATAACAAGCTCCTTGCACAGCATAACTTACCTGGAGGAAGGGAAACAACTACATCTCAAAACCAATTGGAGCTTAATTTAAAATGGCCCTAGAAATGGTTGAGACACATCTGAGTAGTTTTGTTTTCTTGAGGCACTGTTAATGTATGTTTGGTTGAGCAGTAATCGTGTTTGATTGCCAAGCCCTGACCCAAAAAGTTTTGAATGACTGTATCTGTGGTTCTTACCAGTGTAGTTTTATCGGTATAATTGCTAATGTGACCACAGTTATACTGGCATATAAATGTGCCTTGTACTTGTCCCCTGCTAGTAGAAGCACGTTTTTATCTTTTTAACTGTGTTCATACCACCGGTGTAACCTGGCTTTAATAGTACAAACAAAGCTGGCATTTACTGAGAGGATTTATGTACATAAGTCAGGATTCCTTCTTGGGAGATTGGCTTCATCGTTTGAAGGAGTCTTGGATTCAGTGTCTGGTTTCTGCCAGTACTTGTGTGTGGAGCTGTGCTTGGTTAGGAATGCTGCCTTGAAGGAAGAAATACAAAGATGAGTAGCAGAGTGGTGTTGAGGAGGTGCCTTGGGCTGACTTAAAGGTTCATGTTGAAATAGAACTTTTAGGACAAAATGAGGCTTTTTATTTGTTCCTTTTTTTATCTGGAAAAAAAAGCAGACCAAATCCCATAGTACACTTGTATACTAATAAAGACATTTAGATGTTTGATTAGAGTCTTTTTTGGGGGGAATTTTTATTGCATTTTAATCTTAGTTTTTCAGTCAAACTACCCAACAGGACAGGGCAAGTATAAATAATATTTTTAAAAATGCCCTGAATTCTACAGTGTTTTAAGATGTGACCAAACATGTAGATTTCCTTATTTTATTTAAGCAAATACAAGAATGTTCTAGCTCCTGTAATGGGCAGGGTATTTGATGGTAACTGCTGCTGTTACAGAATGTTGTGCATGTTTTAGTGTGAAAGTTACTCACATATAACAGTCACATCGGGGCTCTCCTCCCCGGAATTATCCATTGCAGAAACAATGTAGATTGTAATTTTGATTCCAACTTTTCTTTTTAAACAGCTAGAAAACAGCTTGACAAGTGAGGGTGAGTAGTGAGTTTTAGTTTATAGGAGTTTAGTAGAATGTGTTATGGTTATAACTTATTTGGTTTTAGAGTGTTACACAGTGAGGGCTAATGATAGGGTATGAAAGTATTCATCTTTTAGAAGAAAGGTTTAAAGAAAAGTGACATTCCTTTTGTTGTCTGCATTCAGATTTTAAAGTTTCCTTGTGATGATCAGTTTTTTGTAAACATGCATGATGCTTCTGTCTTAACTGTTCTGCTTGCTAGATGAGCTGCAAGTATCAGATACAGTTGTTAAGAATGAGCATTTAGAAAACTGGCTGGCTTGGGGGGTGTGCACTGTCATTGTAAAATGTTGGTGCAAGACCTGTGCAGTTCAGTTGTGGTCAGGAGCTGCTGTGTGGTGGCTCTTTTGGCTTGCTTGAGATTAATGGTGGTCCCTCACTAAACTTTCTGGGTCCATAGAAGTCTGCATTTCAGACCTGTGCTTTGGGTGGAGATAGCTGTCCCTCTGCTCTTCAAGAAGCCCTTCTAGAATGCAGTGGAGTCATTTGAGTGCAGTAGTATGTAGGAAGCTTAACCATGCTGCTGTTTGTAATTGCTGCATAATGCAGTTGGTCTCCAGGCCTGTTTGTCTAAAGTCAGTCATAGGCAATAAATGGAAATTTTAAGTAGAACTATAGTATATTTTTAGTTGCGTTAACTCAGTAGGATGAGACAATTTAACACTGCAAAAATAAATTATTTTTTAAAGTCACTCTATGACCCTCAATATCAGAGCATTACTTCAACATGATCTGTGAATCTGGAAAGTGTTTAAATGCCTAAAGAAAGGGAAGTTTCTGCAACATTGTTAAGATGATACAGTAAGAAGTAAAACTACATGGAGTTCTTTGGTTCAGTGAATGAAATCATGAAATCTGTGTTCTGAAGGTAGGAATAAAATTAGAAAGGGCAACTTCAATATTGAAATTCCCATATATTGGAATTGTTACATACAGAACAAAATCTGGCCTTGGAACTTAAAATTTTTTGTCTTGAATACTCAGTCACTTGGATGTGAAGCTATTCAGAGAGGCTCAGTGTGTGCTATAAGGTTAAACAAAAGCATTTCTTTACTCTAGAATGACTTGCAGATGTACTGAGTTGACCGGAGAAGTAATTCAGAGTTTCCTTAAAGCTTTGCTTTTGTCCTTTCCTCATCCCTTTATCCAAGCATGAAGTTTTAGGAAATAGCAAGCCCAAGCTTTAGAACTTTGGGTTTGAACTGCACCTTGAGGGGGATGTCCCAGTTTCTCTTGCCCTTGCTTGTAGAGAAGCCCCTGTCTCTGCAAGCCTAGGCATGATATGAATAAACTTCTTTGAGTGTGAAATTCTGGAGAAAGAAGCAATGAAAGTGGTTTGTTGTTTTCCCTGTCCTGTCCAAACTTTGTTTTTAGGGGAGAAAGAGCACATTCATCTGACCCAGGGTTCTTCAACAGCTTGTCCTATAGTAAGTGCTAGGTTTCTGAAGGCTCCATTTTCTTTCATGTATGCTGTGAGGACCAGAAAGAGTGAAATTAGTGTAATGAAGAAAGGGAGCCCAGGAAGGATGCTGAGCAAGAGTTCTGATCACAGATTCCATCTTTCTGTTCATTCTTTTGCTACTCTAATGCTTTGTAGTTATCTCCATACAAACCAGTCTAGGCTTAGTACAGTTAACACTCTAGTATTGGGCTGGTATTTTGTGGGTTAACCTGATTTTCAATGCTGGCTTTGCCATTTAATCTTTCACTTCAATACCATAGGATCCTGGATACAGGGGCCTTTGGTAGTTGCTTGACATCTCCATGTGGAATTGGTCACTTCTCTTACTAGGTTGTGTCAAAGTGCAGACCACTTGTCTAGATAAAAGAATCTTGAGACTTTGACATCACACGGTTTAAGAGCGAATCGCATTTTCATAGTAAGATCTGACTGGAAAAAAAAGACTAAAAAATGTTAAGCCAGAGCCCTCTGGGAATCTGGTGCCTTTAACAAAAACTGTCATTTTGTAAAATGTCACATCTATAGCATAGCCCGTATGTTTTCTATTGGTTTTTGTTTGTTTGTTTTTTTGTACAGATGTAAATTCAAAATATTCTGTCTTTGGGTACGTATTTTCAGTGTAATACAGTATGTATAATAAAAAATTTAGATTTTCTAAGGAAGTGGACTGATGCTCTTCTTAATAACCAAATTGTTCGTTGTACTAACAGTTGAGTTGCTGTACCACCAGCCTGAGACCAAACAGCCTGATAACGTGTATCTTTTCAGATTGTGGCATTGTTTCTGTAGGTGTATTTCAGAGCTGACCTTTCAAAGCTGACAAGTGATTTTGGTTTAGGATATTTATGAGTAATTTACAGAAATGCCTGCTCTTGCTCTGTGTGTGGGTTCACTGAAAGCTGGTGAGCCCTGGGTGCTGTGTCTGCAGTGGTGGGTGTGCCTGTGCTGAAGCACTTGAGCCACAGCTGAGATCTGATGGTGTGAGGAAGATCTGCCATGCCCAGGTTCTGTGGATGGAGTATGGAAGTGTGGAATAAACCTTGTTGTTCTTCAACACTGCCTTTATCTGAATTGGAGCAATGGTGGCTTCTCTCAGTTCGAGTGCTGCAGAAGGTGGGTGTGTTTTGGGATTCGTGGTTTTTAGGGTGGGGTTTGTTGTGGGTTTTTACAGACTGTTTTCATGCTCATGTACTATTCCTAGGGTCTGGTTCTGTGATAAGCATGAAGGTTTGTCTTACAGTGTTATGTGGAGATGTGTGGCTGGCCTTATCCCAGTTTCTCTGTGTGCAGCTGTGTGAAATGGGTCTATTCCACTTGCCTGTGCTGGGGTGGTGCCAGACATATTCAGAAGTTTTTTTTCTGCGTCAAGTTGACCTTATCAAATAGCCAGGAAAGGAATTCTGTTCCAGGTCAGCTGCTCTGGTAGAATGCTTGGGATGAAAGCTTTGGGAGAAGTTGAGACAAACACTTCATTTGCTATTTCCTAGGGGACTTGCTCTCTGAGATTTCCTGGTGCCCAGACCCTGGCACACTCCACATGGACAGGAATGTGCCAGTTCACCTGCCTGCTGAGGCTGGCCTGGGCAGAATCAGACCCTGCTGTTTTTAGCAGTCTCTGTGCCACTGGACACTCTGGGTAGGCTTAGCTGGAACAAGACTGTAGGGGATGTAATGTTTAGGATGTTGCTCCAGATCTAACCGTTAAGACTGATGATGGACCAAACGTTGGCTTCTTCCAGACCTGGACAAACCTGTGCCAGATGCTGTCCTGTATTCAGAGTGCTTTTAGAGAGAGCTTGAACATCTCAGACTCCACTCCACTCTCCTGCCACATGGGGGGGTGTGTGTGTACAGGCTCTGAGAGCAGCAAAGGGAAAATTAGGCAAGAAGCAAAACCTGACGGTTCTAAAGTAAATGAGGTGACTGTTTCCAGAACCTGCTCTGTTTCAAGACACTTACATTGTACCATCCCTGGAATTGTTCAAGGCCAGACTGGATGCGGCTTGGAGGAAACTGGTCTAGTGGAAGGTGTCCCCGCCCATGGCAGGGGTGTTGGAACTGAGTGATCTTTAAGGTCCCTTCCAGCTGAAAACATTCTGGAATGCTGTGACCTTTTCCTGAGGAACTTGGGGAAGATTTCCTTAATTGGCTCTCAGAATGTGATTCCTGTGTAGTATTTGGTTTTATAATATACTTATTCCTTCCTGGTAGAATTAATGAAAACAGAAAGCAATTGGTTTGTCTGAATGGTTGATTGAACCCCTCACTAGCACGTAAGCTTGTCTCCAGTGCCTGCCCCATCATTTGGTGTCACTGAAGTCTGTAATCTCTTTTTCCTTTCCACCTTTCGATTAATTTGTTTTTTTAATTGGCTGTTTCCTGACACAGGAGATTTGGCAAGATAAGCTGATTGTGTGCTAAAATGTTGTGATCATCTAATCATTGATCCAGAGCTGTTGGCCAGGGGGATCCAAGCTGTGCCTCAACGGAAGGTGTTTCCTCCTTCCCTCCCCCAAATGCTGCAGGCATGAACAGCACAGACAATACCCCCTGCACTTGTTCTGCCTAAAGCACCAGCTGGGTTTGACCTCTGTCCTTAGAACTGACTGACACCCAAGACACACTGGTCCATTTAAGACCACCTTTTCTAACTGATGGGGGGACTAAATGAGAATTAAATGTTCTCTGCTGCTTGTGAGGAAATAAACTTCTAGCCTCTGTATATGATTATGGTTGGCTAAACCATCAGATCCCTGCTGCAGTACAGCACCTTTCCTTTGGCTAGCTCTGCTCTTTTTTTATTATTCCTTCTAAACCCAGGCACAGAAGAAACACATTTAAAAAAAAAAAAAAGGTGTGGGGTTTTTGTTTCAAAGTGACTATAATAATTTTTAACTTTTATTTTTCATTTAAATTCCTCCAGCTCCCTTTTGTGGGTTTCGTTATTCCACCTCCACAACAGCCACCGCTGCCGGAGGTTTCTGCTGGCGCAGTTTGGGAAGAGCAGCTCCCACGGCTGTTTTCGGCTGAGGTGTTTTGGTGCCGGCCCGGGCGTGGCGGTGTCCCCTGCCCAGCGCTGTGGTGCCATCGCGTGGCCGTTCGCTCACGAAGGGGTTTCGCCGCCCAGAGCGCAAACCCCTGTGTTCCTCTGGGAACAGTGGAGGTGCTTTTTTTTCCTTTTTCTCACCTCTGTAGGAGTGTTTTGGCCCCCTCTGGGCACAAAGCTGTTGACTGCTAGTTAAAGCGGCATCCCTAAAGTCTGGACAGCTGTCCTGTTTTATGGGAGTCAGTGGATATACCTTGTAATGACCTTGCATCTAAGAGGGGTCTAGATTTGCTGTTGCTTCCCAACACAGCCCGTGGGGTGGTGCATCATCCCAGGAGGGTCAGGAGTGCTTCTGCTTTTTTGTCTGTGGAGCGTGTGATGCCTGCAGCTGGTACCTCTTCTGTACACAGCCAGGTTTGGGTAAGAATCACAACCTACACTGCTTGAAGAAAAGTCTTTTCCAAGAAAAAGCCCCTGTCAGAATCCAGCTTCAGGTTTGCCTGAGTGTGTTGCTTTTTCTCATCAACGGCAGCAGCTCAGCCCACCCCCAGTTTCTAGCTCAGCAGCAGGGTAAGGGTCAGCAGCACTGCCAGAGGACCACAGTCCTGTCAAATAGCTGCATGCAGCACACCAAGCACCACCGTTTTTTCCTAGAGTCATGGGAACAGGACAGCTCTGCAGCACCTTGCCTACCTTGGAGCATGACAGTCATTTGCCACTCCAACGGGTGTCTGCTAATCCTAGGACACCAACAGTGCAATGGAGTGTGTATAACCATGGAAAGAACCCAAGAATATGAGGATAAAATCCTCAGAGGCCTGGAGCATCTCTGCTATGAGGACAAGCTGAGAGAATTGGAGTGGTTTAGCTTGGAGAAGGGAAGGCCCCAGGGAGACTTTACAGCACCTTCTGCTACCTTAAGGGGCTGT
This sequence comes from Rhabdornis inornatus, assembly GCA_013397075.1. Taxonomy (NCBI): domain Eukaryota; kingdom Metazoa; phylum Chordata; class Aves; order Passeriformes; family Rhabdornithidae; genus Rhabdornis; species Rhabdornis inornatus. The sequence continues at coordinate 581,417 of VWZS01001249.1, forward strand.
AAAGAGCTGGAGAGGGACACAAGGACATGTGGTGATATGATAAAGGGGAATGGCTTTGAATTGAAAGGGTACACGATGAGATTAGTTATTAGGGAAAAAAAAAGTAACTGTGGGGATGGTGAGGCACTGGAAGATGTTGCCCAGAGAAGCTATGGCTGCCCCATCCCTGGAAGTGTTCAAGGTCAGGTTGGATAAGTCTGGAAGCAACCTGGTCTAGTGGAAGAGGTTCATGCACATGGCAGAGGGGTTGAAACGAGATGATATTTAGCAGTACCTTTCAAGCCAAACCACCCTGCTTTTCCCTGCTTTTAGTTAATACCTTCCTCACCTTAAAGAGTCACCTGGTGACCTGCCATTTTCAGGCTGATGGATTTTCAGTCCACTGTCAGCTCACGCATTCCTCTCCTTTGCACCATCCCCACTGCAGGTGGGACCTCACCTGGGGATTGTCACCCCCACAGCACTTACAGTCACATCCCAGCTGACAAAAGCTGAGGTAGTGACACATCACAAGTGGCACTGTGTTTGAGAGATTCTTCCTGCCCGGTGTTCCTTATTTAGCAGGTAGCTCTCCTTGTAAACAGATCACTTGGATATCTAACACCCAGGTGACTTGCAAGCAGTCAGTGCAGAGCCCTGACTGATGGTCCTTGGGTTTGTAAAGCCTGGGAAGCTCAGAAATCCAAGTCTGCCCTCAGCAGATGAAACCTCTAGTGTCACATCCTTTTCTTGCTCAGCTTGGATGGATCAGGGCAGCCTGGGACAAGAGCTGTCTTTTCTAGACTGGGCAAGGCCAGGAAGTTGGCACGAACTGCTGGAGTGTTGGAACAGGATGCTGTGTTCTTGGGAGAAGCCTCGCTGCTCCTGTCTCTGCCCTGTAAGCTCTGAGGCTGTAGGGCATGATCTGGTTTGTTTGGGGATACAAGGTCTGCCAACTATGGAAGAGCAACAGAACTGACAAGAACAGGGCCCTGTGCCAGACTAGAACATTGCTTTTGATAAACCATGACACTGCTCTTTATTCTCTGTGAACCAACTAGCAAAAGCATTTAATCTCAATGGAGACAGGCCCAGGCAGGTCAGGAGTTTATCAATTCATCTGTTTGTACTTTTCTACCCTGAAATAGCATTAGATTTTCTCTGCCAGAAGTGTATTTCCAGCTTGCCCAGTTGCTAAAACAATTGAGAGGAAACCAGCCTGTCTCCTCTCTCACTTGGGCTCTGAGGGCACAGGAAGGGCTTTAATGCACAATTTCCCTTTCTCTTCCATGTGTTAGACTGAAACTTGCAGTGAAAGTGCTGCCATATCCAGTTCTGAACTGCTTTTCCAGTGTGTACATGAGTGCTGTAGCTGCTCAGCAAATGTGTGTCTTGTTCGGGCACTGGGGAGTGTGGGAAAGCTCCCCACTAACCAGGGGTGTGCAGCCTGTGGGATGGAGGGGACTGATCTGCTGACAGCTTCCCTAGCAGGATGAATCTCACTGGGTAATTACTGGCAGTGTTCTACCCGTGCACAGAGCTGCTCCGTCCTGCAGAAGCTGTCCCTCACTGCAGAGCCTCGGCCCACTGGAGGGTGGATGGCCCTGCACAGATCTGGGTGGAACAGGCTCTTTACACAGACTGAGGTCAAACAGCCTGTGCAGAGACTTGTAAAACCTGTAAAGCCAAGCAGAGCAAAGTCACGTTGAGAGCTCTCCTGCCTGCAGGGAAGGAGCAGCCTTCTACCCACCCCTGCCTTGTCCAGAGCCTCTGGGCAGCATCTGTGTGCTGCCAGGGCCGAGCCCTTGAGCCTCATGTCTTGCTTGTTCTCACTTTGGCAGTCATCGGTTCAGGTTAAGGTTCTGTCTGACAGTGTTGGAAGCCAGCTGGTCACAGTCTGACCTGCACCCACCCAAACTGGTGACACCAGAGTGGAGGAGGCTGCCCTGTCTCTGTGCAGCTACCATGAAGCAGGATACTTAGGCAGACTGCCACTGCCAGAGACAAGAGGACAAGAAAGCGTCCCTGGCCCCAAACTGACCCCACTGGGGCCACTGTGAGGAAAGCCTGAGGGTTTCTATTAGAGCAGGCAAGTTTTGGCTCATCGTGTTGGGTCCTATTGAGAATCCTGGAGCACAAGGGACACGAGCAGTGTATGACAGTGCCTGATCTCACTGAATGTGCAGCTGTGGGGGCTGCATATGGTGCATCCACAATCCTGTATGAGTAGCCCTGTGGCATTCAGATGAATGCTAAAGGAAATCCTCTCACATCAGGGGCTTGGCAATGCTGATGGCTGAACAGTGGGGGCAGAGGGAAAGGAGGATCTTCCAAGCAGGGCTGCAAGGTAAGGAAAACATGGGGAGATCAGTGCCCTCAGGTGACCCAGCAGGCAGTAGAGACACTGGAATACATGGGAAATGGGGTGGGGCCTCATTAAACTTGATGATGATTTTGAGGTGAGAGCATTATCACTAGGATCTGTGAGCTTGATCCTGATAAAAACTTGCTGCATCAAGCTGGACACCGTGGGGGCAATGAGGGAGGGAGGGGGAGTGAAATGCTGGCTGGGGAAGCTCTGTGCTCACCAGAGGCTGTGTTCTGGTTACGGTCCCAGTTAAAATGGGAACTCTTCTGGGGGTGTTTTTCTTGTTTCTCTCCTCTCAGGAAATCTCGTGTGTCTAAGAAATGAAATCCCCTCACTTGACGAGGTCACGGGGGGCTGGCCCTCAGCCAGGCTGGGTTCCCATGCTGCTCTGCCCATTCCTGCCCAGGAGCCCATCACTTCCTCCAGAGCACTCCTCACACGGATTTCTGCAGTTCTGCTCCTCTGGGTGCTGGTGTGTGCTCTGCTCTGAGCAGGCTGTATCCTCTGCAGACCTGCTGCAGTCTCTGAATATAAACCCCCCTTTGTTGGGCAGAGGTTGACTTGACTGAGCCGCATGATTAGTCAGGTGACAAAATTGGGCACAAAAGCAGAGGAGAATGAGCAGCTGGGTGAAGGCATTAGCTGCTGATCTTGCCTCTTGACAGGCTGTGCTACTCCTCAGGGAAAAATGGGTGCCTGGCCCCGTCCTCTGCTGTGGAGCTTGACCGTGGTGTGTTTCACAGGTAAGTCCTCCTGACACAGGGTTTCTCTTCATTGGCTGAGCACAGGCTAAAGCCATAATGGGGTTGTGGGAGCCCTGGGCTCCACCAGCGTGGGCTGGGGGAAGGAAATAAATGTTGTAACACAGGCAGTGCTGGAAGTGGGATCCATGCGGTAAATACAAAAATTTGCTTTTACAAGAAGAAAAGAAAAAAAAAGAGAAATAGAGCCGTATTACTTTGCATGTTGAGGATTTGCAGGGGCTTTATCTTAAACCCTAAGGAGCAGGATGCCTGTTGGTAGGTTGGCAAAGATCAGGTCTCTATTCCTCCCTGACATCCTCAAGGCTCTTGTTTGTACCAAGGTGCCACACACTAAATATCACATCCTTCAAGGTCCCCTGGAGATACTTTGGGTGATTCACAGTGCTCCTTAAAAGAAAAAACAAAAAGGCTCTAGAAAGCAAAATCGCTGTTCCATGACATAGACAGTGTAAGTGCAGGAGAGAAAATGGTTTGCCTGATGAAGCTGAGGTGGTTTGGGTCCTGGTTTTTCACACCTGTGGCTGACTAGAGCTGGTAAAATACACAAATGCTTTACTAGTGCTCAAAACTAATTTTTTCAGCCTGCTGACTTACTTTTTCTCCAGAAGTTGTTTAAATTATTAAGAAGTACTGGATACCAAAGGTTATTGATGGCTACTGAAGTTTTGCAAACAACTCTACTACTTTTGGTAGCATGTTATGGAAAACTACTTTCCATTTTAAAAGATTTCTCTTAGGAGCACCACCATTTGAGATTAAAACCAACCAACCAATGAAACATATTCAATTAAAAAACCTCAACAACAACAACAACAAAATTCTGCCAAAATTCTTGGACTGCCAGCTGTGGGCAGTCAAAGTTGTTGAAACCTCTTCAGTGTCTCTGGCTGGCAGAGTTGAGCTGTTGGGGACAGGAGGGAGCTGTGGAGACCAGACTTCGATCTCAGAGGTCCTTCTGAATGGTTTTCCCTGGGAATTTGACAGTGCCCTTAACTAACTGCTAGTGCTTATGTTAGGATCAGTTTAGTGGATCTCAGGGCTGACTCAGTTTGTCGCCAGAGGTGAGAAAAAAGCAAGCAGACTGGCTTCAACCCTAAGGCAGGGGGTTCAGACGAGGCCAATTGTGCATCTTGGTTCTGGATGGAGGTGTGGCCACAGCAGCAGTGTCCTGTGTGGGCACTGTGGAGCTGCTCTCCCTACCTTGGACCAATGCTGGTAGCTGTGTCCCTTGGATTTGAGCCTGGGGCAAACCACTGTGTTGCAAAATGATCACTCTTAGATTTGGTGTCTCTGTTTTAGGGTTACAGCAGAAAAATGAGATTTAGTTCAGTTGGTGCTGAACATTATTGGCACAGTGCTAATAATGCCGAGGTTGTGAGTTTGATCCACATATGGGCCATTCACTTAAGAGCTGGAGTCCATGATCCTCTGGGTCCCTTCCAACTCAGACTATTCTGTTAATTTTTTAAAACCTGGGCAGTGGCCCAGATGGCTGGGTGCTCATCTGCTTTACTCACTAGTTACCCCAAAATGGGTTTTGGCACAAAGCAGGCAGTCAACAACAGGAGGGAGCACTCCCAGCAAACTGTCCCCATGTGATCACAACCTTATAAAGGCTCTTTTATCCACTGTCCTGATCCTGGTGCAGAACTTTAACTGGAGCTGCCATCAGCTTGGTCTGCATGTTGATGTTCATACCATGGTAGTGCTGAGCACTGGTGCCCACAGTGCCTGGCCTTGCATGGTGGGTACAAAATTGAGAGAGAAATTAAAGGTGGATTGGGGCTGGGGAAAAACCCGCAGGGATGTGGGTCTGACACCTGACAGTTTGTGCTGTCACCCACCTTGTCACTCTGCCCGTGTCCTTCCTCACCTACATCCCACTGTTGGATGTCAGCTGCCCTTTTTGGCCTCCTAGAAAACCATAAACCAATTTTTTAGGAGTCTTTTGTGTTTTCCATGTCACTGGGCATAGATTGCCAGGGGAGCTTAGCAGGTGTGTGCTGGCTGGGAGAGCATTTACACCCCACAGTATCAGCTCCAGTTGCCTATTGCTGCTGTGTAAGGTTGGGTGTTTTCAGAAGTTGCAGTAAGTATCGAATAAATCCCTGCCCTGAGTTCCTGAACTCAGCTGGTGGGCACAGCTGCTGTGGCAGGAGGTGTCTGTTTTGGTTTTGCTTTCCTTCCTTTGCTTAGTACCACACTGCTAAATTAACAATAACCTGCTGCTTTCCATGCTCAGTTTCATGGGTCTGTCCTCTGCTAGAAACTGGAGGACATTACCCATGGCTGTGCCAAGGCATGTCTTCCATCAGCAGATGATGTTCCAGTCTAACATGTATCACAGCAAAACAACCCAAGCTTCAGTAATCCCTCCTTTCTCTACAGATTTCAGCAATCCTTGCTCTGAGGAGGGATTTCAGAATTAACGCAAGTCTTGGCCCACAGGTTCTCTTCTGGTTACTGGGTGTACCACCAGAACAGCTTAAAAAACCCTGAGTCCATGTCTTTTCTTGGCTGATCTGTTTAAGGGAGATGGGATAAAGCAGTCAGCTGCTTGGCAAACATCTTAAATCAGATCGTCATGAGATCTCAGTGTAAACAGTCTCAAGGAGCCAACAAAACTGGCTGTTTCAGACAATTCTCACACCCTCAGTCAGACCTCCTGGACACTGGCATCTACTTATTTGTGGCCTCATGGACCCACTAATTTATTTGCTTGGTAAGTCTCCGATGTGCCAGATATGCTCAGATGCTGGTCTGTAGTGGAACACAGCAGAGGGGAGTTTCTGGGCATCAAACAATGATACATGGTTTAAGCAGCTGATAAAGACCTAAAGGAGAAGCTGTCCTTAAAGGGAGAACAAGAATTCAGCCTCTAATTATGTTTTTTCTTCTCTTAGGTATTGCTTTAGGCCAGACAACCAGCACTGAGGTTCCCATTGTGTCAACCCCAGCAGCTCCCAGTGCAACCAGCACTGAGGTTCCCATTGCAACAACCCCAGCACCTCCCAGTGCAACCAGCACTGAGGTTCCTATTGCATCAACCCCAGCACCTCCCAGTGCAACCAGCACTGAGGTTCCTATTGCATCAACCCCAGCACCTCCCAGTGCAACCAGCACTGAGGTTCCTATTGCATCAACCCCAGCACCTCCCAGTGCAGCCACTGCTGCAGCCTCTGCTCCCCCAGCTGCTCCTGCAACACTCTCAGCTGGACTGACACCAACCACTGCAAACCCTGCTGTATCCACAGCAGCTCCATCTGCTGATCCAAGCACAAAAACCCCTGCCCAGACTCTGCCCAGCACCACAGTGACTGTCCCCACCTCTGGCAGCAGGGCCACCTCTGAAGCATCTCCTGCACTGACAGCCACCTCCAGCAGAGCCCCAGCATCCCCTCCAGGAGTGACCACATCCCCTGGGCTCCCCAGCACCCCCCAGCCCTCCAACTGCAGCAGAGTGAATGTGACAGCCTGTGCCCACTGCCCCCCAGGGACAGTCCCCACCCAAGGTAAGGGTCCCTGCTCCCAGCCCCTGCCTTAGAGGGAACAGGGATTGTCAGGGGACGTAAAGCCAGCACTCATTCTTGTGTTGGAAGCTTGGACAGGCAGCAGGAGAGGGACTTGATTCATTTCACCCATCTGAAATCAAAGACTTGGCCTTTCCTGGCCTTGTCCTGTGTTTTGGTCTTCCTGAGGCTCCGCCGGTGGGGTGACAAAGTAGTCAGATTGTGACACAAAGTGTAACACAAGTACTGTTTGACTTATTGGCAGAACATCATTTTGGGGTCCAGTGCCAAATACAGGGTCAATCTCCATCTGTCTCAAATGTATGAAAGAGAATCTCTGCTATAGAGAAAGCCTTTTTCCATGGCCTTGAGAAAGTACTTGATCAACCTCTGTAGTGGTCAGCAGTGCACAATATAACCTTTCCCACAAGTTATTTGTTGGAACGTGGTTGGGTTTTGATTTCAAACACCACCACCCCATCCTACAAAAAAATCTCAAAAAAAGAAAATAGTTCTCCGAAATACAAGCTCTGTACTTTTTGCTTATTCCCTGCATTGTAGGGCACTTTTTAAAAGCAGCTCTGATGCTTCAGGGTGAATCTGCAGAGGACAAGAGTTATCTCCCACCTCCCTTTTATGCAGGATCTTCTGTGACAGGGCCTTCTCCTCTTGCCTGTGTTGCTGGTGCAGCTGCAGTAAATCCCACCCAATTCCTCTGTGTGGCTGGGATTGGTTTTGTGGAGCAGAACTTGCCTGCTGGCAATGCCATGGTACCTGTGCTTAAAGAAAAGCTGTTGCTGCTTAAGGCACATCCTCGACTCTGGGGCTTTATTCATCAGTTCTGCTTCCTACAAGCTTAAATTACCAATAATTTAAAGAAGTATATTGGCTGTTTTGTTTTTGTTTTTTCTTTTTGGGTTTTTTTTGGTGTGTTGGAGGGAAAACAAGGAAAATTTTGCTGGCCCCTCAAATTAAAGAAGGAAAAAGCAGTCAGAGCTAAATTACTGGAGATCCACACTGATAGCCTTGACTCCTTAGATCATCTTTTGGCTGTTCTGCAGCTTGCTAATGGTGGACAACAGCATAATTAGCATGGACATTGCAGTTTCTATCCTCTGTGAGTGCCTTGCCAGAGGAACTGCATCCTAAAGCTCCTACCTTTGTGGCAGTGACCTGTCCTGGCAGACACAGGGGTTCCAGTCAAGCCTTGCAATCCTGATCCTGACTTTTTGTCCCGATTTAGGCACCATGAGCTGCTCGTGCTGTGCAGGAGGCTCGTGCAGTGACCCCAGTGCCTGCAGCCCCTGCCCACCAGGCCACTACCAGCCCCAAAGTGGGCAACCAGCCTGCCTGCCCTGCCCACAGGGCTATTACACCAGGTGAGTGACTGAGCCCCTGGGGGCTGGGTGATACACCACAAAACACTTCTCTTCTTAGGGCTGTAGGAAAAATGCTGCCAGGGTTGTTTCTCAAATTCTCCTCATCAGGAAACCTTGGTGTGGATATGCCTGTGCTGAGGGCTGTCCCTCTGTGAGCTTCCCTTTTTACCCTCATGCCTTTTGTCTGCACTGAGGGAACGTGCTCTTTTGTGGCGGGGAGACACTTGGGAGTGAGGTGTGTGTTCATCTCCTCAGCTTTTGTCTAGGATATGTCTGACCAACAGGCTCCATCTCCCTGCTTTGCCCAATCACTTTCTCAATCCCTGTTTTCTTGCTCACAAGGCATCTCATTACATTTGAGTGGCTGGCATCTAAAGCAATACCCTCAGCTGATGGACTGTGGAAAAGCTGACAAGACATCCCAGCCAGGAGCCCAGTCTTGCAATTCCCTCAGGCTGCCTAATCCAGGGGTGCTGTACAAGTGTCCTCTGGCTGTGGGGACAAGTGCATGTGTTGCTCTCCCCATTTCCATGGGATTTTCTCTTGCTGTATCCATGTCTGCAAGCAGTGAGCTGTGTCCTTTGTGTGATGGCAAGGACAGGAAGGGTGGCAAGAGCCTCCCAGGACTGTGTCCATTGCAGAGCAGCTCCATTTGGAACAGTCCTGGGGAATGGCATCAAAACCTGGCTGTAGGAAGGGTGAGCTGACTGTGCACTTTGTTTGCAGCAGCCCCTGAGTTTGATGTGCCAGAAGGATCTTCCTCTGTGCTCTCTCCTTGCAGTTTGTGCTGTGAGGACCTGCCTTAAAAATGTACCCCTAAATTGCTTTAAAAAGCTGTCAGGAGCAGCCTGCAGGGCACACAGAGCTGGGATGTGGGAGAGGGCAGGACCAGAGAGGGTCAGGCAGCAGTGCTGGGTCGGTGTGTGCCAGAGCAGGGACCAAAAGTGGGGGGACCTGGGGGGTGCAGTGTGTGCATGGCCATCTCCTGGTGGCTGCCTAGGCTTCCATGGGACCATTTAACATTTCAGTGGTATTTGGAGAATTTGGCCTCCCTGCAGCTTTGAGTGGCTCTGGCTGGTGCAGACCCTGCATTGGTTTGTTTTCAGCAAAGCATTTACTAGGTTTCCAGTTGGTTTTAGGTTTTTTGGTTTGTTTTTGTTTTTCTGTAAATCACATGCAGCCCTGCAGTTTCTGAAAGAATTACAGAGCGTGTCCTTGTTTTCCTCCAAAGCATCTCTGAGTATGTTTTCAAGTTCCTATACCCACATATTTGTTGAGGGGGATTTGGCTCTGTTAGTGATGAATGTAAAAGCTTCCTCTTTCCCTGCCTTTGCCTCATTTCCTCCCCCTCCTCCTGGAGGTCTGACATATTTCCTCCCTTTTCCCACAGTCCCTGCAATTCAAGGTCAGGGCTCTCACATGTCACTGCCTGTGCTTTAGGTCCTTTTTTCTTTCAGCTCCTGATTCCCAACAATGGAGCAGCTCCTTGTGAAACCACTCATGGATGCTGAACAGCAAACACCTTCCCTATCCATTTTCAGGAGTGGGTTTAAGAGTCTGACTTAAGCCAAGGGTTTTAAGCCTGACCACTACATATTTTTCAAGACCTTCAATAAAGATGGTCCCTTTCCATATTGCCCACAGGCACAGGGCATCTCTAATGTTAATAATACAGAAAACTTTAGTTTGTAGTGGACCTTTAACATTCAAGTGAGTTCAAACTGATGTTTGTTTTTCTGCCTGAACTCCTTTTTCATAATTGCTCTATCTCTAGACTAGTCAGTGTCATGTTCTGCTCCCTTTTCTCCAAGTGGACAGAGGCTTGGGTGACCTAAAATTGTGTTCCACTCTGCTCCCTTCCCTCCCAGCTTCCCAAGGAGCACCGTGTGTCTTCCCTGCCCACCAGGACATTTTGCTAATGAGTCTGGAGCTGCAGTCTGCAGAGCCTGTGAGCGAGGTAGGCTTTGCTCTGTGTTCAACCCAAATGCATTTTCATTGCATGATGCTTTGTCCCACGGCCAGATGCAATTACCAGGTAACTTAAAAGCACTGAAGGGTAAACAGGCTAAAAATAGCCCAGCAGATCTCTTCCCTATTCTGTTGTTATTAAAATGAAAACAGCAGATCTCAGCCATGCTTGTTTTTGCAACAAATTAATGCTAACTCTGCAATGAAAGTCAGGAAAAAGTTCTATGAAATTCAGTTTTAGGACAAGGGGGAAGTGTTGTCAGGAAAATAAAATATTCTCTATTTCTGACAGCAAAAATGAGTCTAAAGCATCTTTATTTTTGTTTATGCAATCTTCTGCAGTCTGAATATTAAGTGTAATACTCTCCTCATTTTCCACACATTAAAACTGGGGTTTTAAAAAGGAGTTGCTTTGCACCTGGCTAATGCCACTCAAGCCTGGTACAACGTGTTTGCAGACAGGGTAACAGCATGTGCAGGACAGAACAGCACTTACTTATGCAAAACACTAATTAACACATGCAGTGCAGCATCTCCTCTGCACCCAAAATGGGGTCCTGCTTGAACAACTTGCACAACTGTTCCTTTGAAAATCCACCCACCAAGCTGCTGGGCTGTACCTAAACCTTGGCTGTCGCTTGCTGAGTTTGGGAGGAACAAAATCTGACTGGTGACAGCAATGGGGTCTGTCACTCCCTTTACTCAGCAGACCTGAACACTGTGTTAGACAACAGGGGGGTCTGTGGGGGTGGCCCCTAAATCCTGCAAGTATAAGTGTAAAAAGCTCCTTTTTCCTTGCAGGGAGAGAGGAAGTGAGTTTGGTTTCATCCTGCTCTGCTGCAGCCTCTGCTGCCTGGGGCTGATCTAGGTTTGAGGCAGATCTTATCCACACCACATCCAGCTCCTCTCTGAACCTTAACTCTGTCCCATGTGAGCAGTGATCATGTTGTGCACCATCAGGCACCTCCAAACCCACCTGGATTCCAAGCTGCTCTCTCAGCTTTCCTATTGATGTGGAGGGACTCACAAGTTGGGTCCTGCTGGCCCCTGGGCACTTTGGGGCACTTCACTCCTTTTAGTGCTTTGGGAAGGGTCTGTACATGTCCTCCTGTCCATCCTGGTCCTCGTGGTGCAGGGAGGGAGGCTGTGCACCAGCAGAGACATCTTGGCTGGTGGGTCTTGTGTCCTTTCTTTTGCTGGGAAGAAGACGCACCCCAGACTTCCTGGGCTGGGGGAAAGTCTGGAAGGGCTGGGGTGACCAGGGAGGTTTTCCCTGGTCAGAAACCTGCTCCAGCTGAATAACTTGAGGGTTGGCACTGGGATCACCTATTCCAGCTTCATTCCAGTTCAGCTTGTGGTACTGGGAACGGTGACAGGTTTCTCTGTCTCCTTGGTGTGGTTTTGAGTGATGTGAGATGTGACACCAGGGGAATCAGCCAGAGCCCTCTGTGCATCCCTCAACATGGCAGAGGGCAGCAGGAAACTTTCACTGCTCTTTCAGAGCTTTTGACAAATACTACCCCAAATATCCTAAATTAACCCCTAAAATGCCACCTGACGCATGTTGTGGGGAGTTGTTTGGTTGCTTGCAAAATGGACATGAGCAAGTACACAACGATGTGGAGCAGAGGTGTGGAGGCAGGGTCCTGAAGCCTTACTCTTATCTTTTTCAGGCTATTTTAGCTCCAAGCAAAATGCAGCTTTTTGTCTGCCTTGCAGGCCAGGAGCATTTTGCAAGTAAGGAGCCTCCTGGGGTGCAGGATCTCAGGTGGACAGGGAGGGGGGGTTTCTTTAGCCACTGAGCTGCAACCACCGGTGTAGTGCCCAAAGATAAGTCACCAGGACACCACAGGTGTCCCTGACCATGGCATGGAGCTTGGAATGAGATGATCTTTAAGGTCCATTCCAACCCAGACCATTCTGTGACAGTGTGTGAGAAACTGCACTGGAGAAACACACTCACAGAACAGCAAAGGTTCCTGGCTGGTGTGGTTGGCCCTGGGGACTCCAGTTTGTAAGAGCTGGCTTTGGTGGGTTGGGCTGGCCTTGGAAGCGCTCATCCTACAGCGTGTCCTGCCTCCTGTCCCCTCCCAGCACCAGCAGCTGCTCAGCCTGTGTGTCCTGTCCCGGGGGGCAGGAGGCTCCTGGGGAGGCGTCGGAGGGATGCGAGTCCTGCCCGCCAGGTAACTGCACCTGGGAGGGGAGGGCAGGCTGTGCCCAGCTCAGAGCACTCAGCTCCAGGGCTCATTCCAGGCTCAGCTCATCCCACCAGGGGCTGCAGGTCCCTGCAGAGCAGAGCTGTGCCCCGGTACTGAGGGACAGTGCCAGTGTGATTTGGCTGGGTGCTGGTGAAGGCTGTGCCTGTACCAGACCTTCCTGCCAGGCTGGTTTGTGTGTGCTGGTCCCTGGCATGCCAGGGAGCCCAAACCCACAGCTGGGTAACAGCTCCAGCAAAATGCATCTTTGTCGTGGTGGTGGCTAGGCTGAGGGAAGCACAGCCTTGCTGTCAGAGATGGATGCTCTGCAGGGGCAGCCTGGGGCAGAGGGACACGGGCAGGGGATGTGAGGGACACGGTTCCTGTGCTGTGTGAAACAACACCAGGCTGCAGCAGGTGAGCCAGAGCTCAGCACTGCACTCTGGCCACCTCCATGGCAGTGTCCTCTGTGTCTGGACATAGCATCAGGGATGTCTCATAGCCAAGCTGCATTTTAAATATGCAGGAAAGCATTTTACCACTTTGAGACTTGGAACTTCTGTGACCCATCTCTCCCACAAAGCTTGGGAAACTGATCTCTGCTTTGAAGTCTACTCAGCAAGTTTCAAACAACTGGAAAAGGTGTTTGAATCCAGAATTGGAGAGGATGAAACACTGCTGACCTCCAGCTCCCATCTTCCCTCTTCACTGAAGCCAGAGCTCATTACTAAACCCCTCTCCCACATACTCCTACTCACACTACTCTGTTTGCCAAGGTCTGACCCCAAATATTCTTTAGCCCCTCTGTCTCTGTTTGTTCTGTTCCGGCCCTTTGCCACCGAACCAGGACCAAAGTCCAGCCTCAGCTTTTGTTATGCACATGAGCATTTAATGCTCTTTCTCTCTGTGGCTTTGAAAGCTGATTCATCCATATGCAATTGCAAAGGTCCTGGGGTTCACTCTCAGACCTTAATATTGTGATTATTTGCTATTTAGGTACATTCAAAGGTCCCAGTGACAACAGATGCAAGGCCTGCAGGACAGGAGAGTACCAATTACAGCGGGGCAAGGAGAGCTGTGACCTGTGCCCAGAAAGCCACTACTGCCCTGTGAGTCCCCATCAGCTGGGGGAAGCCTGTGTTAACCAGAGCTGTCCCATGACAAGCTAAATACACTTCAATTAACACTTTTTCCTTTTTTTTTTTTCTTTTGTAATCTGAGCTTCCTTTCTCTTAAACATAAACAGGGCTCTGATACAGGTTGATGATTAAAATGATGACTCCAGGAGTGTGGCTTTGTGCCTGGAGCTGCCTGCTCTGACTGGGCCATGAGGGGATGGTGTGTGCATTAATGAGGGGTTTCATGTATGGACTTGCTGTGTAATGACACCTTCTGCTCTTCCCCATACTCTAACACTGCAGGGGCAGGCAAGGCTGAATTTAACGATGGCAGGTTCATTCCTTTATTTCTTTTTTTTCCCCTCTAATGCTAAAATGCTACCTCCCTTTGCCCTGGTTACCTTCTGCAGTTTGCTGGTGCTGAGTTACTTCTTCTCTTGGGCAGAGCCCAGATGTGAGCCCAGTGAAGTGCCCTCCTGATGCCTTCTGCCCCAGAGGCAGTGTGGAGCCCAGCTACTGCATGGAGCTGTTCCTGTACAAGGCAGGGGACTCCTGCCAGCTGACCCCTGCCACCATCATTGTCCTGGCCACCTTCTCAGCAGGTGAGTCTGGCTCCTCTCTGTCCTCTGGTAACACCCCTCTGCAGCTGTGTGTTAAACAAAGAATTCTCTGGGTGTTCTCACAAGCATTTTGTGTTTGTGGGAAGCTGGATTTCTAATGAAAGTCCTCCTGGCTGCTTTCAATGGCAGTGACAGTCCTTTCCCTTGCTCTGAAGGAAGGTGGCACAGTGCTGAATGCTTCTTATTTGTCCCTGGGAAGCAGGGGTGTGTATGGACCCTCAAACAGGGATTCCTTGGCTGCACAAAAGTAGGAAAAAGGACCATTTCCTTTTGGTATGAGACTTGGTTTCCTGAAAGCATTCCTACATTAAGTCATGCCACAGCATCCAGCAGGATGGGGAGCTGCTGGCTCAAACAGTGTTGGTTGTATTGATGCCAAATGTACCTTGTATGCAATGTTAGGACCTGCTGAATGTGGGGAGCATCCCTCCACATGCCACCTGCTGTAAATTTGCTCACCAGGGCAACCTAATGAGTGAATGAGCTTTTCAACTGGGAAGCTGCACAATGAATAATCATTCCCAAACAATGAATATGCATTTTTAGTCTTAGGGAAGGGAAAAATAGAGTTCTCCTGGTTTTAATCAGTTGGGGGGAGGTTTAATCAGAGAATTATGATGCAAGTGAGCAACTATTAGTGCTGTGGATTGCAAAATGGGCAGATGAGGAAGCTGGGAGGAGGAATCTGTCTCCTGTGCCCAGAGAAATGAAGAGAAATCTCTAAGTGCCACTTACACTACCAGAGATGAAAATCTTGTGTCAAGAGAGTCAAGTCATAGAGATGAGTAAGCCTCATATTCATAGTTCCTGTGTTTCAAGTGTATTTTATGTACTTCCTGAAGACCCATTCTCCACTTGGCTGGCTGTTGTTAAAAGGAGAGAGAGGAGAGATTAAATGCATGTGTTACTTCCCACACTGGACAAGACACACAGCAAAGCTGCGTCTCCAACAAGAAAGCAGGGTTCTCATCACACTTGTCTCTTGGCAGCTGAGGGGACTCCACGGATGCTTGGGAGGAGTCAAGGACAGCAGGGTCTGCAGGAGCTCTAGCAGCACTCTCTGACTGCTGTCTCCATGGGGCTGGAATGCCTGGTGGGAGCAGATGAGGGTTGTTCTCACAAGCTGTGGCTTGGAGCCATGAGAAAGCTCCTCCACTGACCCCTGTCTCCTCATGCCAGGCTGTTGTCCAAAAATCTGCCAAAACAGATGCCATGTGAAGCGAGTATTAATTTGAAAAAGTAGATTAAACTGAAGTATATGAAAAGACTGCCCAGACAGGGACAATGGCCCATTAACCAGCATTTGTGATAAGTCTGAGGATCAGGGAACAGCATTCCTGCCTCGCCCAGAGCTTGCTGTAAAAGAGGGGGAAAGAAAAGAGCCCGCGCAGGAACCCGTGAGTATTTCACGGCTGGTCTCACAGATCAAGTGTTTACTATGAGACTGTCTGCTCACACAACTGAAATTTGGGTGGATTTGTCTGGCCATATTGCATCACAGCGACAGATTTGTGCTCTTCTGTTCAGATCAATTTTCTCTGATGATGCTTCTGCCAGAAACAAATGAACAGAATATCGCAGAACTTGAGATTTGCCAATTACTTCCATGTCTATGCCCAATCCAAAAGTAATTTTTCCTGACAGCCCTGATCTCAGTCTGGACTCAGAGTTAATCTAGGTTAGTTACTTCCTGTGCTTCAATGTGAGTGCTGCACAGAGCAAATTAATTTCTCAACAAGATCCTTTTGGTGGGGTCCACAGTGAATAAGATGCCAAGTGGAAAACAGTTCCAGAGAGCAGAGTAAATGAGAGTAGGAAAGCAAGTTACTGAATTATTTCATCAAAACTTGTTGTTATTCCTTGCAGTTTCCAGAATTAAGCTCAGCTGCTGAAGCTGAGTGTTATTATTGCTAGTGGAACCTTTTTTTCCCCCTCTTTTTGGAGAGGGACAGAGTATGTAGGAGAAAAAAAACCCTATTATTTTACAGAAGAGGATACCGGAGTTGAGAAGCCTTGGAGCAAACATCACCTGACACTTTACCTTCCCATCTGTGAATCACTACCATTCCTTTCTTTCCAGGTGGAATCCTTGTTGTCTTTCTAATAATTCTGAGAAGGCAGCAAGAGCATGGCAAGAAATCCCTGAAGTCGCTGTTGCTGCCCCGGGGCTCAGCAGGACACAGCACGTATGGGGGCACAGAGCACACAGAGCCAGTCTATGCTGGCTGGTAGCACAGCCATCATCAGCAGCCACCTGCCTCTCTTTCCCCTGGGCCAGCACAGATGTGGTTCTGGGCAAGGTGTTTAACCATGGGCAACCCATTTCTGTATGGCTAAAATCAGTGCTGGGAAATAAAACTCAGTCTTGGAGTTGCGGCTACTTGTGCAAACCAACCCAGCTCCCTGTTCTGCTGCACTGGGCTGATGGGAAAATTCTTCCCCTTCCAATTCCTGGCTTAATTCACAATTAAATACTTTTCTCCTTTCTTCAGGGGGAAAAACCCCCAAACAGCAAACAATCATATCTGTTTCTCCATTTTAATAGTCAGCTCAACAGAGTGAGGACTGACTGCTCCAGTTATTGAGGTCCCTTTGATAAAACACTCACGTCCACCCAAGCACACACTAACTTGAATATGCCTCCTTTTAGTAATATGCAATTTTTAATTTTGTTCCCCATTCTCAAGTTTTAGCATAAGCAGAAATCAAGGGAAAGGACCCTGAAGCTGTCCCCTTCTTTTCAGCTGTGGGCAAACATATACAACTAAAGTAATGGTTGATTTCTTGACAAGTATGTCCCTTTTGTTTCCTGCTGTCGGGTGGTGCTTGAGTGGAGCTACAAGGGAGCAGCATGGTGCAGGCACAGAAGATGCCTTGCACCTTTCTGCATGCTGAGGAGAAGGGCCTGTAAAATGCCTGGGCAAAGTTCTGCCCCTGACCCTGGACACCCCATTCATCCCCCATCCAGGAGAGCAGCACCAGTGGTTTGTACCTGTTTGCTGTGGCACTCCAAGCCTTCTTCTGTGCACCCAGTCCAGATTAACCATTCGGTTAAATTAATGATTTGTATTTTCCAGAGATGATGTCTGTGTGTGGCTGGTTAACTCTTTTTGTTTGCTCTATGTCCCCTATGATGTTTTTCTCTGGGCAATGCTTAGCCAGCATCCCAGGCACCCAGAAATGCCCATTAGCTGTACTGGAGCCAGTGTCAACTGCTCCATGAAGCCAGTACCTGTGGCCTCTTCACCTTCCCACCTTGTTTTCCTTTTCCTCCTACAGTGACATTGCCACACAGGTGCTGTGTAAACCCAGCCCAGCCAGCTGTGACCCTTTGTGTCAGTGATCTGCTTCACCAGCCCTTGATGGCCAGTAAAAACAATCTCTATCAAAAGATCCACGATTTTTAATGACTCTGCACAGAGGTGGTAGCAGGTGTTCTTCTCACTTAATCTTGCAGCAGCAGAAGTGGCTGAAGGAGCCCAGCTGTGGGAAGTTAAGTGGTTCCTGCCCTCAGCTGCTCATTCTCCTCTCCCCAGGGAAGGTGTTAAAAGTGTTTAAAAGAATTTATAAAATATATCAGTTCTCTGGTTTCTCTCAGCTCTGTCAGGTGAGTGACTGGGTGGAAGAGTGGTACATCAGCTGTTGTGGGCAGACAGGTTGCCCAGAGCAGCTGTGGCTGCCTCACCTCTGGAGGTGTCCAAGGCCAGGTTGGACAGGGCTTGGAGCAGCCTGGTCTAGGGGAAGGTGCCCCTGTCCATGGCATGGAGTTAGAACTGGATGGTCTTTAGGATCCCTTCCACCCCAAACCTTCTGTGATTCTTTATAATCTGGATCAGCAGCAACAGGGATGGTACCTACAGCCCTCCCCACTGCCAGCACCCAGCACAGGCACAGCTCGGTGCAGTCTCTGCCACTGCTGATTTAGGAGAGATGTAAAGTTTCCCTCTGGCCCAAGGCTGTGGTTTTCCTCAGAGCAGCAGAGGGACACAAGCCTGATGCACAGCACCAGGTGACCTCAGAACTATCAGCCACCAGTATCAAAGCAGATCTCTGAAGTGCTTTTTAAAAAAATGTAGCTGCTGTCACACATGGGAGACTCCACACGTGAAACCAAACCAAACCCCCCAAAAAACTGTCTGAAAAAGTCAAACAGTCAAATTCAGACCTGACCAAGCAGGACCAGCATTTGTGACAGCAAAAGGACCCCGAGGGAGTGGTGCTGGCTGGGCTGGGTAGCTCCAGCTCAGTGTCACAAAAGCCTGTAAAATTATGAGCAACAGAGAGCAGCACTGGAAAAACTGGGCTGCAAGAAATGTCAGCATTTCTGTGATAAGCAACAGTGTGAAAACAAGCCCCAGCACAATCATGATCACCTCTGTGGAAGCACAAAACAGCCTTTCCAGGGTCTCTTAGGAAGGCCTTTTCCCTATGAGAGAACAAAGGCCTGTTCCCTCACTGCCAAACCACGCTTGCTTAGTATGTATCAATTCCACTTTCTTCTTTAAAGAAAAAAAAAAGGTGTCAAAGTAAGTATATAGAGCTGTTTTACAAAAGAGACTTAGCAACTTCTTAAATAACTAGGAATAGAATTCAACATTTAATAAGACATTGAAGTTTCTCAAGCAGTCAGACATGGAATAATGAGACTCAACAATGTGGAAAAAACCCATTAATACGTCTTTCAAGATATTTTGCTTTTCCAAGTAATTCAAATAAAAAACCTCCTAAAACCTGACCATGAACACAAAGCTATTGAATAAAACAGACATTTACTCTGATTATTTTTCCTAGGTTGTATGAAAACTTTTCTAACATACTCAACTGAAAATTATTTCCATGCTTGCTCATGTGATAAAAGAACAACAAATTGTGAAATTGGCTGTCATGTGTCAGCTTTTTGCTAGAAAAGGAAAGACATTTTGCTACTTTGATGGGCAAGACACAAAGAACATCATTTAAGGCCACATAATATGCCACAGTTAATGTTGTTTAGATTAATTTATAACAGAAAATCCTTCAAGTTGCTGAATGCTAAAAAGTATTGAGTTGCATCACGAGAAAGCTCAAGTCTTAAGGATTGTTTTACCTTGTATTTGAACAGTGGGAGAAGGAAAACAATGTCACAACTTTTCTCTTCTTTTTAAAACAAAACTTCAGCCTGTTTTCCCAAGCTGCAGAGCACGGTACAGAAGCCTTCACTACAATGCACCTAAAACCCCACCTGTCCTGGTACAGACACCAAAATTCTCACAGATCACCACCTGAGTGCCTGAGCTGAGCTCACAGGGTTGCACGGCCAGTATGTATGAAGGGAGAATAAGCTCCACATTGCTCCTCAAGATCAGTCTCCAGGATGTGCTCAGCTGCAGGAATGAATTCCCAGGAACTCACAGTGAACTCTTGCTCTGCATCTCAGAGATGCAGAACTCCGTGGGCCCAGAGGGTCGAGCAGGAAAGAGCAGGGAGAGGTAGAAGGAAGCAGAAAGTCAAACAGCCCCTGGCTCAGATCTGTGTGTGTGAACAGAGTCTCTGTTCCCACAGACAGACACAAGGGGTGGCTGTCCTGCATCCTGCTGTGCTGGATGTGCTCATGAGCCCCCTGAGAGGCTGTGGCTCAAACGCCAAGCCCCAGGGGTGCTGTTACTGCAGCACTGCCTGCCTGTAACAACAGCAGCTTCTGTAGGTGGGGATCTGCCTCTTAGCACCTGGGGCATCAGTGTTCCAGAGTGACAGAGCTGTTACACCTACATACAAAGAGGAAAAAGCAACAAAACAACTAAAAAAAAAAATTAACAAATTATGAAAGCGATGGAATGTAAAGGAAAAATTTTATAATAACTTATTTAAAGGTATTCTTACAAAGCCTTCCTTACATGGTATAATATTCAAAGAATGGTCCCAATGACATCAAATTCCTTCATTTTGTTTTAAAGCAATGAGGAAAATATTTCTGCTTTACTACCTGACCTCATTTTCCTTCCCTTGAAACAATACTAAAGAAACATCCATAATATCATTTTTTGGTTTTGATTTTATACACAGGACTGTTCTTCAGCCCCATGGCAGAGAAAAAGTTTCCCTCAAAATCAATTAAAATATCTTGAATTTTATTTGAGTGCAAGGCTTGGCATAATACCATTTTAAAAAATGCAAACATGTAACAACTTCCTCTGATTTTGAACTGTGCTATTTCTTCAAAGTTATTTTTAAAAAATTTAAACTTCCAACAGTGTTTATAAAAACTGATTCAAAAAACAAAGCATTTTGGTCACAAAACAGAATCCAAAGTATTCAGCATAGGGCAATGCAATATTTATAACCTCTTTCAATTAATATCTCCTAATAAAACCAAAGTTTTTACGTGTTGGGAATAAATGGGGGTTTTGGCAATTCCAAGAACTAAATCAAATCCTGAAGAAATACCTTGGAAAAAAACCCAGACACTTCCATGATATAACAAGGCTTCATTTTCAAAAGGGCTACACAGAGTTCCTGCACTATTAAGGGCAAACTAAGCTAGAACATACACAAATGGCTCAATGGACATGGAGGTGCACGTGGTGCTTACAGAGGATGGGTCACAATGGCACAACTCAAAACGTGCTTGGAAATGCCAAAAAACTGGCAAAGATGTTTTTCTTTACTGCTTTTTCCTAGCTCCAGGATTATTTCCATCAATACTATGTCTTGTATATTCATCTCACTGCGAATTACTGAGGACCTACTGCTAATGGGAGCGAGGAATTCAAAACAGCTTTGCTAATACAACACAGTGGTGACAGGACAGCCAAGAGCAGAGCTCCTAAAAATGTAACAAAAAAATTCAGTCTGTCAAGCAACCAGTTTTACACAAACTTTATGCAAAGGAACAGAGTAAGGCTAAATTTCACATTAAAATTCTTACATGTTTCTTCAAGAATCTATTTCACTTTTACTTAACTGTTTTGAATTTAGTTTTTGCACTTTAGTCAAGCTTCACTTTCTGTTTAATTTATGGGGTTGGTTTTGCTCCTTGCTGGGCATTTCTTGCATTATCACAAAGTTGAAATGCTTGGACTCCAAGCATTCCAAAGAAAAGTTTGCCTCTGCATTTTACCTGCCATTGAGATAAAGAAAAATCAAGTAATTTTTTTCCAAATAATAGCTTTTGAAAGATTTATTTTTATTAAGACACAAAAGTCCTGGAGTATTGGGCCTAGATTGCAAGCCAATATCCCTTTAAGTCCAGACCTGTACAGCTCTGCAAGATCAAGTAACTTCTGTTTTGCTGGAATGAAATACAGGAAAAAACAGTATAGAAAAAAATCTCTTACAAGTAAGATTCCTCCTCTCTGGTACAGGGCTGCCTTTCCCACCATGCACCACACTTCTTGGTGGAAGGTTATTTATGATCATGATTGCTTAAGAATAATTTCTGAAAAGCACGAATCAGTTGCTGTGTGTGTGGTTGTAGTGAGAGATGCACCTGGGTCATGACTGGCATTCAAGCACTTGCTCAAAAACACACAAGGCAAGCAAATTTCATTGGGACCACAGACCAAGCCATTTCTTACTCAAAAGGACTTGAGAACTAACAACTTCTTTCAAGGATCAACTATTTTAAACATCTGTTGGTTGACAAATACTATCTCAAAAAACTATGTTTACGCCTACCTGGTTTGATTTTAACCTACCTCCAACCTGCAAGTATTTTGGAGGGAACATTTTACATTCGTAACAATTCAAGTGTAACTGTAATGCTGAGTAATAAGTTTGGTTTGTCCTGAAGTTTGCTGAACTATGCAGTTCGTTATCAGTGCAGAAGCAGCAGAAGACTGCTGTGGTTGGCTCAGTGGATTTATAAAAACAAAACAAAAAAATCCCCCCCCCCCCACTGTAACCTTTACAGAATATACGTAAAATTGTGTCCTTCCCTGGTCATATTCACAACTTATCTACAAGATAGTGTTAGCAGTAGAAACTGCAGTCCATGACTATTTGCATTCAGCTCTCATCCATCTGTTCCTCTTTCTCCTGGGCTTGAACTTGTTCAGTTTTTTACGGGGTTTCTCAGTTTTCTGAGTTTCAACAGAATCCACCCCGAGAACATGTTCAGAGCAGCATAACTGTCCATTCAACATGGAATTTAGTACTGTCCTGTCTTGGTGCTCCTTGCAGAAAGAATTTGGGCAGAAGTGGCAGAAAGAAACAGAAGGTTTGCCACAAACATCACAGTGGTGCCAAGGACACTCCCACTTTCCTGCAATCAAAACCAAAGAGCCCATTAGTGGGGAATAAAACACGGCATCATCGCTTAAGGAAGTTTTGTGTTGTAGCAGCTGAACAAGGCACAACTTTCCTGAAAAAGCAAATGACAGCAACTACCGGGGCTGATCTCAACACTCAAAATGCTCCATCATACTTCTAAAGCTCAGCTGGCAGCTGCAAGGAGCAGACTTGACACACTCTCATTTAAATACAGCAGTCAGCACCAGCTAGAAGAAATGACGCAGGCTTCACTCAATAGCATTTCACAGAACTGTCAGGCTGGTAGAGCACCCAAACATCCGGTCAGCTGCTGCCTACCCTTACTGCAGTCCCCTGTCTGCTGCCAGTCTTGCTCAGGAATGACTGGTGTGCTTCATTCACAGCTGCTCTTTTTCCCCAGCATACTTCATCAGCCCCTGCTTTACTTGTTTCTGGGATAACAGGCTTTGCCTGCTCCCCTTCTTCATACGCCACCTGACATGGCTGACTGGAACCAGGTAACTCCTGTGATACCTGGAACTGCAACCTGATGTCTGCTGCTCTTAATTTCCCTACATGCCTTCTTTCAGAAGCTGCTGCTGTTCTTCTGGCTTGAACTCAAAAGGGCTTCACGCATTTCTTAGATAGAATCAACTTTCCTGTGGCAGGGCCACAGTGCTCCTACCAGGTGATGTGCTCAATTACCTAAACGTGTAAAACAAATGCCTCATTTTGCCAGAGAGGGAGGAGGCCACCATTTTGTCTTCAAATCCAAGAGGAGCTGCTCCCACATGATGCACAAATGAAATTCCTGCCATACAAACCCCATGTTTTTCAGGATGACACCCCTGACAAGGTTTCAGTGCAATAACTGAGGTACCTGCACAAGTTATTTAAACTTGTAAGGCATGGGCTGACTCACCAAAAGGACGTTTCACCAAGCCAAGGCAAGAGAGATGATAAGCTTTAGTACAAGATTTCCTGTCACACAACACCAGCTGGCCTCCATCACCACAACGGAAACAATCATCTTCAGATTCTTTCTTCCCTTCATTTTTCGTTCTGCGTCTCCGTGTTCTCTTTTTGGTCTTTTTGCCTTTTTCTTCTGAGGCATTAGTGGAAGAATTCTAAAAGAGTAAAATATAAATCTGTGAATGCCAGTTTTGCAAAGGAATGACATTATACAACCTAGCCAAGATGTTGGCAAACCTGGCAGACCGTGCACACAGCCAGAAACTTGACGTGGGGCAGACCTGCCCAGTGCTTCACTGTACTGATCTATGTTGACAACAAACCTACACTGACCTTTGTGAAAAGTCATCCTGAAACTAGATCTTCTCCCTACACAACCTTCCTACTGAAAAAACCTCTTCATTTTCTTGTCACTGACAAAAGGTCTTCCAATTTCTAATGTAATCTACTTGTGGCTTGTTTACCCTCATTATGTACTTGCACCACCAATCACTTCAATATCCATTTTTCTCTTCCAGTTGTGAATACTCATGCTGGAATTACTAAAACCTGCCCCCATTTTTCTTTGATGAACAGACAGCAGAACTTCAGGAACTGTAGTTAATGACAGGAAGAGTATACCAAATCTGATCTCTTATCCCTATTTCAATCTGACTTCAATTCTGCTGCTTGCACTTTTAACTCTCCTTCACCAAATTATATAAAATTTTGGATGATTTTTCAACATCCCTACCATCATTCCCTCCCTTTCATCCCAGTAATCACTATCTACTTTCTTTAAAATTAGCCCATTTTATCTACCAATGCATACAGTTCCATAAAACTAAACTTTAACATTTAATTTCTTCATGGTTGTCAGTGTAAATGTTCACAGGCTTATGTGAAACCTCATTTAAGTCCATCTCTTAACAAAAACCAGTTGTGTGGGTTCTGGAGATTTCCAGTCCACCCTCTGAAGTGACTGGTACTGAGCAGTGTGAAGGACCACAGGAAAGTGCAGCTTTTCAGCATCCATTCAGCAGCCTTCCCTCACACTCCTCTGCCAGCCCTTCAGGACGCTCCATCAACTTCTGCTGGATTACAGGTTTCAAACTAACCTGGACAGGAATCATACAGATAATTTCTTGATATACTTTGGTAACTTTTTTTCCACATGCAAGACTCACAATTTTTTATTCTTCAGTTCAACTCATTTTTTTTTAAAAGAATCTTAGCAAAATAATCATACTGTAAGGTTTAAATGGGGAAATATAAACTAGAATGTCAGAATAATCTCACTGACCACACTGACCACAGTTAGGCACATTCTTAGTCAGTCTGAAGCTTCGACAACCCTTCCCCTGACAAGACTGTCAAAATCTTTTGAAGTATTATTTGACGTATTACTTGCCTTTGGTCTGTCCCCAAGAAATCCACTGCAGTTTGGGGCACCACATTTGCAGACTGTTTTTTCATTGCCCAGACAGTCAAGGTTGTAATTAAAAGTCAGCTCCGTCCCTGAGTGTGAAAAGGACAAGGTAACAAATTCTATCAAAAAATTATTGCAAACAAATACAGCTGTTGCTATCTGCCTGATGGTTTGGGACTTGCTTGTTGATGTATTGTCATAGGATCTTCCCTCTCTTTACTGCTTATAAACACTGACAATGATTAACTAGATGCCTATATATCTTGATGTCTTACGCAATTACATTTTAAAATAAATTCGTTTGACTTCATAAAACTGTGCCTGTGTCTGGCCTTCACACATATTGTATCCATCCATCTATCCAACTAGATATAGCTGTAGACAGATAGGTATCTGTGTGACCATGTGTGTACACAAACCAGAAAACAGATACTTTTAAACAGCCTCCTACATCCACTCCTTAAGCTTATTATGTTCTTGGGAAAGACGCATTTGAGAGCTCCAAAACAAGAACTTACTAAGGATACTTGCCCTAGAAGCAAGCAACAAAAAGCAGCCATGGGACTCACAATTAAGAAACACTAAAGTAAAAGGCAGATCACAAAGCATCTCTTCTGTGTGCTGAGTTCTCTACAAAAATATTTGCACTGAGTCAGTTACACAATGACTGTCCCACCAATAAATGCACAAAACGTTTAACTTGGAGAATGAAACCAAAGCCAACCCAAGCTGGTGTACCTGCAGGAATGTCGCACACAGCAAAGAGCCCGACACGAGTGTCTCCATTCACTGTCCACTTTAGAGTTTCACAATTTGGTTGGCAGCTGTGATTCATAAACCGAGAATAGTTTCCTTTGGGGCCAGCATCAATAATACGGTCCTGGAGGACAAACCAGCAACAGGATGAAGGTTTTTTCTCTCCCCGCTCACAAAAAATACAAAATTCCTCCATAACTGATTTCAACAGTTGCATTCAGAACTGGCATAGTGTTGCTATGCAGAGCACACAAGCCAACTGCTGGTACATGTTGTATTGGAAACTGTAGTGTCCCATGTGGCCTGGAATGTGACACTCCCAAAGCAATACTCGTGCTCTAGCTCACGTTTTCCCAGCACCCATCACAGCCACATGGCAGGATAAGTGTTCTTGTGAGCATTATGGTGGGCATGTTAAGGAACCCCCTTCCCCAGGAAGCTTCAAAACTCAGACTCAGTCCTTTACCATTTACTTTTCATTCATGAAGCTGTGAGGCATTTACAAGTACTGTGCTTTATGGCATTTATCAAATCACTGCAATGATTACTTCCAGAGATTACCAGTTTCTCACCAGATTTGTTTTCTCCAAATCAGCCTAGTTTAAACAGAAACAAGCTCTTGGTAAGCTAAAAACATCCCATTCCTACAAACAATTGCTCTTAAATTTATATGTCCACCAAATATACCAGACATTAACAAAATAAAATAAAGCTTGAAATTGCCAGAACTGTGTTTCTTTCCAGAGCTGCTTGAGAAAGCTTTGCTTATTTACGAAGTAATATTATAGTTTTCTTCTAGTTTCCTTCTGATTTTTGTAATGCACATGTGACTGTCACGTGCACACACTTCACTGCATGGGCAGCGCAGCCCTGTAATGGCACTGGCAGTTTTGGCAAGTTAGACTCACAATGAGCATTTATTAATTACAGTAAGAGTCAAACACATGTTCAGTTCAGATATTTAACACACTGGTGTTGTATGTCAATCTAGTAGAGGAGTGAGAAACTTTCAGTGTTCAGAGAAATGTGGTTTCATCATTCTGTGGCAGTAACTCCTGTGCAAGAACTCCTCAGTTACAGGACTAATGAAAACAGTAGCTGTGGAAATGCAGAGCAAGAGCCTTGGGAAAAAGAATGGTGGTTGAGACTGAAAAACATGCAGGACTGGCAGCCAGCTCTTGTTTTTCTCCTAACTAGCTGTCTGGGGACTGAAGCAATGTAATATAGATAATCTATAATTCCTGCTGTCCAGGTTCTTCACTTTCTCCTCCTCCTGAGGAAGAAAATACTCAGAGGTGTGCACAGAAGCACAGGTGCTGAATTATCTTAGTGTGTTAATTAATCTGCTGCAAGAATTTGCTGTGAATCAATTTGTGGAGGGCTGGATGGCTACTAACAGAGAGTGCTTTCAGGAAAGAGTTTCTACAAAAGTACAAGCCTAGTTTTGCCATAAACAATGCAAGGGACAGATGGCTGCAAAAAAGATTAAATGCCCTATATAGGACACAGCCTCACAATTCTATTCCACATTCTCTCAAGTGAGAATTTTATTTTCTGTTGTTGAAATTTTAGTAAAAGGATTGCTAATAGCAATTCCTTCCACTGTACCACTACTATTTCCCCAAACTTCATACTTCATTTTAAGGCTAGGCAGGTAAGTACTTTTTACCTAGAGGCACAGGTAAGTACTGTACTTCATTTCAAGCAACAAAGCCCAACTTACAGGCCTCAATATGTAATTTATTACGTAACACAGAACTAAGGAGATTCATTATGTACATATAGAATGGAGAGAGCAGGCACAGCAGTGCTGTGAATATATGAAACTGTAGAATATCAAAGGTAGAAGAGTGCCCTGCCAAGGTGGTGAACAGAAGAGATCAAAATAAGGTTGTAAGTAAATAACAGCAAAAATCATCAAATACCCTACCTTATCAATAGTAAGCATATAGAAGTGGGTGATGTCATTTTCATGTGCATATTTGATTCTTGCCATACACTCCTCTTCATCAATCAGCTCTCCCACATACTCATTCACAAACTCACCCTGAAAGACACCAAGTATCACTAGTGAAGTATATCCCAAACCCACAGACAGCATGGCAGGTCACTGGTTCTGTGCTGGGTAAGAACAATTCCTACCTTTTTAATGTCCCTCTTGGCAACCAGGCCCCAGCCCTTGCCATCAGTTTTGATGATCTTTGTCTCGGGGTACTGGCGCTTTGTAAAGCACTGGTTCTGGCAGCGCTCTCCTGCTGGACACACTTGTGGGTGGCACTCGTACATCAGCATCCGATTGAGGCACTCGGAATCAAAGCCACAAGGGTTCTCATCCGTGGGCTTGCAGTTGCACTTGGGAATCTCAGATATGTCAGCAGTGTATATCTGCACTTTACCACAAGGTTTATTCACCTGAAAAATACATTAAAATAGAGCAAATATGACTTTAGAACAGTTAATTTTATTGCAAGAGTTACATGGTGGTTGCTAATTTGGTTTTGCACCCCTAGATGCTCCAATGAAAGCAAAATTTTACCATTTCATGATTGTAAAAGCACAGTTACCATCATTACAAACTGAGCCATCTCACTGCTCAGCTCAAGCCTTTGAGTACCCATTTCCTCAAACTTTACCTTAATGTGTTTGTATGGTGGAGGTTTACGTTCACTCTCCTGGGTTTCTTTGGCTTCTCGCTGTAGTTTTATTTCTCGAAATCGAGTTTCAGCTTCTTGTAAAGCTGAAAAAGATTGCAGCATCAACAGAAATTCCAGAAAGATGATTACTTCCCCCCAGACTGACTTGCTCATTCCTATGTGTGTTAAAACAAAGCATTGTTTACTTCCTAGTCCTATTATTCAATTTTCTTGCAAACAATGCTTCTGGAGTGGTAATGTTCTTAATAAATGTATAAATTCTACTCTTTCAGTCTCCCAGTCTGAGAGAGTCTGAAAGAGTCTACTCTCTTAGTCTTTTTTTTTTAGCTTTCCAGAAAGTAAAAATCATTAGATATAATTTCAGTTAGATGCCAGTCTTTCCCAAGACATTAAAATAACGTTTTCATACAAAGACTTTAATAGTGACTTCTGCCCAGGACAACAAAAATTTCTGTAATTCAATACTGTAAAACAAATGTTCAAAACCCAAGGCTAAGTGTGAAGAAAGCAAAGCATGCATATCCTAGGATTATTTTTGTTTATTTTTAACTATGTACCATTTTTGAAGACTTTTCCAATTCCTTTGATCCCCTGGTATCTACTCCCTCTGTCTCCCTCCATGTAAGGGAACACCCGTGCTTGGTGCGTCCAATAGTAATCCTTAGAACCAAAGAAAAACACAGGAAATTCTCCGATTTCATGCTTCATTTTCTGGATATTTGGGGGAACGTTTTTCGGATGGCAAACTTCTGCAGGCCACCATCTAGCACAGAAGTACAAATAAAAAAATACAGCATTTTAGTCAAGCTCTTTCTGCAAGAGACAGTTTAACAAAATCACCTGAAATAGCAGTAACTGATTATTATTTCCAAGATCCAAGAGGATTTAAAATCCTTTCCTCCCCTCTCTTAGTAGAGAGTGAGAGAAGACTAGAAAAGGAAAGCCTGACACTCAGATCTGTGGGACTTCACCTGCCTGCAAGGTCAGCACACACACAGGACTCCCGGTGTCTGCGTAGCAAAACCATTATCTTTACAAGACCTGCAAACACTGTAATTAAAGATCAAGAGAAGGTTGATGACACCTATTAATGTTTCACGGATAATCCCCAGCTACCTCTATTTCACTCAAATCTCATCCAAATGTGAAACACCAACAACCTGAGTGAGTGATGTCCCAGCCTGTGATGGAGTAATATAGCTAATTACCACTTATACCAATTTATTGGCAGAGATCTCTGAATGTAAAGAGGGGTTGAAAGCTCATTCACTGGAGGCAGAAGTCAGAAGACTCAAGGAGTCCTGTATGGGTAATGCCTTGACCAAGAGCAACAGCAAAGCTGCAAGTCTTTGAACCTGAAGCTTGCAAGGAGGTGAGATCCCTAGTTCAGAGAGGAGTCAGAAATCAGAGTGCAGCAAGGCTGGCCTACAGGAGCAACCAGTTGTATGATCCTTAGTTAAACATGCCAGTACTGTAAAACAACACAAATTCCTTCATCAGACCTGTAATTTCCCAGTTTAACCCAAATAATATCCTGGAAATGGAGCTTCTTGCCCGCCCTGCAGTCATTGCAGTACCAGCTCCCATCTGGCATTTCAATGTTCAAGCAGTCAGGGTGAAAGGCTGCTGGGCAGGACTCGCAGCACAGCAAACTTCCACCTGCAGAGACACAGAAAAAGTAAAGAGGTTAGAAAACATCAAAATCAAAGTGTAAGTTTTGCATTCCAGACAGGTTAGAAGTAACACACATGTAGTAGGTTCAATTAGAAAATAAATGGTTAAAACATGCTGACCCTCAGCAAGAAAGACATCACTTAGCTGGGTACAGCAGCCAAAGGGTCCTGACTAATCTGAATGCCTGGCAGACTTGGGTTGTTAACACACGCAAAATAACAAGCAAGCTGGTGTTAAAAATGCCAGAATAATGCACAAATTATAATTACTTTGCTGTACTTTAATGACTACAATATGTTTAACATAGTTTTAATATATATTAACATTTCTATGTAAGAAAAATTGTAACCACAACAGATTTCTCTTATGATTTTGGGTTTTTTTTCCCCCCTTGGGGGGCAGAAGGAACAAGGTCATTGGTTTGTTCCACGAATTATCAAGTGGAAAGTTGGCTGCAGTTTAAAAGCTGCTATGCTGCATGTTAATTTGTTAACAAATCAGGTAAAGTTTCACTGCTACAAGTTTAATCAGCATTATGCATTTTGTGGTTCTCAATAAGGAACAGATTTATTGTACAACATAAAACAAAACACCCTTAATTAGTGGCAAACCCAGCAACAACTAATACTGATTCAATTTGCAGTCTGCTGCTAAACTAAAAGCAACTCTTAAAATATTTATGGTGTAATATTACATATTAGCAATAAAGAAACACAAAAAGCTTTAGTACATTGAACACAGGGGGAAGAACAGAAAAATACTCATTAGGTGTCTCTTGTAAAGAATTAAATCAGGCTTCTGGTTGTTGGAAAAAACCCAAGTAAAAACATTCTTTAATTTAAAAAAAAAAAAAGGATATTTAAAACCCTGAAGCAGCATAAGCCAACTTGACGTACAGCAAAACCTAACAAAGCCACATTTCGAATGATTTGCTATAAACAGATTAGAAAAACACTTAAGCTGAAGAACAGAACGTTTCGATACTGTGTTTCTGAAGGAGTTCCCCCCCAAATCCGTTTACCTTTGGAGCACACAAAGCACCAGCTGACATTGACATGGGCGTGGTGGCTCTTCCCCTTCATGGCAGTGAAGTGGTTGGTGCACACGATGCTGTTGGAGGCGATGACGGCGCATCCCGCGGCGATGCAAACGTCCCCGGCGTGGTACGCGACGGGGCAGCGCACACAGCGCATCATCTTCCCTGCAAAGCACAGCACTCACTCCTTACTCTGGCCCAAAACTGACTTGTGGCAAAGCACAACACTGCTGAGTTACTTTGGCACAAAACTGACTCATTATTTTAGCAAAAGATGGTAGTGCTAAGTCACCTTATATACACACACAAAACTCCAGCAATTACGTTTTCAATGCTTGCATATTTGCAACAATATTGAATTAATAAAGGTTTTTAGAGAACCCTACACCCAATTTAAAGCACTCTAAGACTTTCATTATGCACATCAGGGC
This sequence comes from Rhabdornis inornatus, assembly GCA_013397075.1. Classification (NCBI taxonomy): domain Eukaryota; kingdom Metazoa; phylum Chordata; class Aves; order Passeriformes; family Rhabdornithidae; genus Rhabdornis; species Rhabdornis inornatus. The sequence goes on from VWZS01001249.1 coordinate 612,474, forward strand.
AGAGCAGCTCTTCCTGAGCCATGTAATTTTGTCTGCAAATGTTGCCCAAAGTTAAAACCTGCACAGAATGAAAATGTCTCCACGTTCATTGAGCCTTGCTGAAGTGTTTGTACACTCTCAGGTCCTGCCCTCGCTGCTTTGCCTCTCTCCTCATCATCTATACATTCTAGATTTCATTCTCTCTTGAGAAGAAAACATGGTTAACTATGGTTAACTGAAAGCTTGCTAAAGAAAGAGTACAAACAAGGTAAATACTAAAGCTGACTACATCTATTACTACTTTTTAAAAAATTCTGAATCAATTGATAGTCCATTTATACCCAACAAAACTGCAGCTAGCACCTCTCAAATGGACACATTCCTTACCTTAACATAGCATAAATAAAATGAATTCATCAGTCATAAAAACGTAAAATGAAACTACCTTTTGAAATTCGTGGATGTGAGGGGTTACTAACATGACAACTGAGGCAGCTGTGGAGAGGACATCGAAACCCCCTGTTCTCAAACACAGTGAGATGAAATTTTTTCACACAAGCTTCGTGGTAGAATTTTCCACAGTGAGACACAACACAGCGTTTCACATCTGCTTTTCTCTCCTTACACACGAAACAGGTGTGCACACCTAGTGGCAAAATAATAAACAGAATGTAATATCCAAACACATGAATTTAAATTAAATTCACTCATGCCATTATGTTATGCATGAGGGAGCTGCTTTTGTGGTGTGGAGGAAGTTTTTTTCAACAAATCAAACTGCATTATTTGATGCAGCAATCTATTTACTTATCTCTTCAGTATTAAACACTGATCTGCTCAGATACAAATAAAATAAAGTTACAAAGCAAACCCATTTGCAGTTGAAGTGTACACAACACCCAAAGCCTCACCAATCTGATTTTATGATCTTATTTATAAGCCTAAGGATGCCAGGACAAGTAAGAATTTTTAGTTTTCAAAGGTTTTCAAACCAATGAAATAGGATGATGGCTTGTCTCTGGTCTTCTGAAATTTGAAGCAGGACCACAAACCAAAGACAAGCATCCTCTAATCTTTTTTCTGGACTAGTTGGAACAGCTGTATTTTGAAGCAGCAGTTCCAATAAAGTTTACTGCATGTACTGAAATGAGCTTATGAGCAAGAACACAAATCTTATGTAAAGCTTTGAGATTAAGAACTTCCAAGCAGTTATTACAGGATTAAAAGCAAATTAAATTAATAGCAATAAGGTAGTCTTTTAACAGGAAAAGCAAAAGACTGATACAGACACACAAAGGACTGAAAAAAGAACTTAAAATGTTTCACTTTGCTGCTCCTTTTTCTAGGATTTCATAAGTCTTTGTGACAGACTTTAAACCTCATCTGTAATTGTACTCAGAAAGCAAATAATCTGCAGTTATTAAGGCAATGGTATTCTCATTAAATTAGCCAGGTTGCAAGAGAGTTCTCACCGAAAACAGGGTGAACTTTGTAAAACATGGCACACTTATGGTTCTCTATGAACTCCCACCCTGTCAGGTCCCAAAGGATAAATAAGGGATCTCTGAAGATACATACTCTGTCCAGGAGGATGTCCTAGAACAATATACAGGAAAACTATAACTTTTTTTTTTTTTTTTAATTAATAGAAAGGGACAAACTTGCCTGATGTACATTCACTACAAATGAATTTTCCTGCTGGTCTTCCAGAGAGCCCAAGGCAGCTTACATGAAAAGCTCGATAGCAAAGTCCTTCACACAGTAGGAGATCACCTGTTTTTTCACACAGCTTTTACAACACAAAGGCATTGAATGTTAAAGAAAAGTTCATATGTGGAAAAAAACTGTTTTCTTTATTCCTTTTCATATACTGCTCCTAAAAATATCTTTTCCCATTGTTGAAATCAAATTTAACAAGTGAAAGATAACTTTACAAGCATTGTCACATGCCCTGGCTTAAGTTGAAACAGGTAAATCATTAAACCACTAGAAATATTTCCTCTCAGACCATGGTTCAGGAGTAAATACAACCTGACAGAAAAAAAGGAATAGAAAAAAAAGCTGTAAGAAATATTCCCTAGCACACTGATGCATCTGAATAGGGTTAAAAAGCATCCTTCCTTTCCCTGTCCTTGGCAAAAGACAATCAGCCCAGTTGGCATGATACTTCTATGCCTGAGTGGTTAGCAGTGACACATGCACAACTAAAAATGAACCAAACAAGAGCGCTGGCAGAATTTAAGGATTACTCAACATTTACAGACAGACACAACCTCACCCCCACTGTGTACAAAAAATGGAAATGTAACTGCTCAAAATGTAAATTAGATCTGTCCACTTGGACTGTGTTATTTCATAGCCTAAGAGCCCTTCTAGAACAGTTTGAGGAAAGCCCTTAGCTCTCAGTCACCTCCTGCCCGCACACCACGGCAGGGCAGTGCTGCCATCCCTGCTGCAACGCAGAGCACAAACCCCGCTGGGCTGGGCTTCCTCCTCTGCACTAACACAGAAACCAGCAGCTCTTCTGCATCATCTGACCAGTCACCTGGCAACACTCATGTGCTTCTTCTGAGCTACTAATTATGCTTATCTTACAGACATGGAAGCTCAAGCAGAAAGACTAAGTCATTTACTGGAGGTCAAGAAAAAAAATAATTAGGTATTAAGAATCCCATTTACTGCCATGGCAACCTCATCAGCAATAGACATTTAAGACACATATGATAAACCTGTTTCTGGCCTAATATTGTCATTTTCATATTTAAAGATATGTTTTCTAGGAAAGCTTGGGAAACACAGCCCAGCTAATGTCTCTCACCTGACACACATATTCTTTTTTTGTTCCTGCTCCTCGCTCAGATTTTTTGGATGATATAGACACTTCAGTCTGAGTCTCATCAGCACTTTCATAGGGGGACTCTGAGCGCTCATCTCCTTGGCCATCGGAGATCTGAAGATTAAACACAGGTGTTAGAGAAAGCAGGCACAGATGGTCAGTTTTGCACAGCACCAGAAGTGATGGAAGCAAACACACTGCAATTCAGACTAGCAGATTTAGGCACGCTCTTCTGGTTTTGTTTCCCCCATCTTCAAAAAAACACCTTGACTGAAACCAGAATATGCATTTGTGAAAGTCTCATCAAAAGGATTATACAACAATCCCCCTCACCAGCAACTTAACAGCAGCCAAAACAGAACACCAAAACGTTGTAATATGGCATTTTATTTATACTCAGTTCTATAATACAGTTAGCAAGAAGTGCCTAGCCATAACACAGGGATATCTTCAAATCCCTCGATTAAAGTCTGAGCATGTGATTTATGAGAGAGCAACAGTCAATTTTTATGAAGAAACTTGGTAAACTCCAAGCTGCATATAAAAGTCTCTGACCCAAATATTTTCCAAGAAAGTGTGAACAGTATATAGAAGAAAGGAAGAAAAGAACAAGCAGCTCTCAATATGTTTAAGGAACATTACAGTCAACAATAAACTCAAAATACTACAGAAGAGAGCCCTGTTATGGATAAATCTTATATAACAGATCTAGATGTAATAAATACAGGGTGTTTTTAAAACTAGTTGTAATTTACTTTAAAAAAACCCATCCAAGGTAACATATTTAGAAGAAAATACAGGGTAGTTTTCAGTTCAATAGAATTGAAGGAGGTTAGTGGACAACCAAGTAATTTGTCTCATTTCACATTAAACCAGAAGATTCAGAATTTCATGCTGTTGCCCCCAGATGATACCCAGTGAGTTGTGCCTCTCTAAGTACATTCTCCAGGAGAGGATCACAATTTGGAACTGCAGAAGGAAGCCTTCATTTCTCTTTGAGCTCGTTCTAATGGTTATTATTCACACATACCATCAAAAGTACTGCCTCCTGTCCCTTCTGGGATGTCTAACTGCAACTCACAGCTGGTGATGCCTTCTCCAGGCATTTCAGCTATATTAAAAGTCCCTTGGAAGCAGACATTTTCCTCCTGTGGAAGCATGCTGCAATTAAGCCCGTTTCAATCCTTTTTGTTCCGCCCTCTAATTTTCTCCCTAGGGGACTTTTCCCAGCATCTAGAGCATTTTAGTGGGGTTTCTCTAAACCTTTTCTGTGCTTTAAAAAGGTTGTTGAAAAATCAAGCATGAGAACTGGAGGCAATAACCCATTACAAGTCTTGTAAGTACTGTATCCAAAACAAGCCAACATGATACCACTCTTCTCCACTTCTGTACTGCTGTGCAAGAATCTCCCCAAGTCTCCTCCCTACAGCACCGAAAGCCACTCTAAATTGCTGTGCTATTTCAGAGATCATTTTTGCCAATAGCCATTTGTCAGGACACAGACACACCACTTTATATGAAGAATTTACTCTCTGTTTTCAGACACAGACTCTCGTATTTATCTACAGTAAACCACCTTTTTCTTCTTTTGCAACCTCCCTGTCAACCCAATCCATGTAGTCTGCAAATTTATTAGAGATGATTTATTTTGAAATCAGAAAGAAAAAGATAAGACAAAACCAGGCCTAGATTTAGTCTTTATAAAATCCTTTTAGAAACACTGGTTTTGAATGATTAATTCTCACTGCTGCTGCCAGCCAACTTGTATTCCTCCATTTAACATTTGCTTTTCTTGATCATGTCTACAAATATTTTATAAACTGGATCAGACTGACAGTTGCTGGCTGGTCGGTGGCTCCCCCCCACCCCCCCAAATTACTTGCAAGGGTATAAATTAATTTCCTGTGTGCAAATTCATACCTCCACTTCACCTATGAAAATTTCTACAACTGGAGTGATTTGGAGATTCTGCCCGACCATTTCATAAGTGGTTAAAAGAAACTGCAGAGAAAATCATTGCTTTGTTCAGGCAGCAGGAAATCTCTGTCTTGTGGAAGGAGCTGTGAAACAGTGAACTGCAAAGTTCTTGCTGGGAAGGGGCAGATAAAGGAAGGCAGCGTGGGAGCATGGCAAAAACACAAACTGAGTTCCCCTTATGGTTTAAGTAAACTTACACACATGCTCATTTCTGTTTAAACTATTCCCACAGAAACATTAATTAGTGTAAGCGGCGCCCTGCTCTAACATTTTTGGTACCTCATTATGTTCTTGTTTGAACTAGCCAGAATTAGTCATGGTTAGAAAAGAAAAAAAGGAAAAATAAGCTAGAATGACTTAGATCCTCATTTCTTTTCTACTTAAAAAAAAAACAGAACAAAACAAAGCAAAGCTAAACAAGCAGTCTTGCTGTAACCTGACACTAGGCTTCCCACCTTTTCCCTCCACCGAAAAAAACCTAAACCCAGAGAAAACCCATTTGTGCAGCACCCCTTGAGCTAAAGCAGTCTTCCCAGCAGCAAAAAGCCATAGAGCCTTTCCTTGAAGGGTGCTCCTCTTCCCCCAGCTCACTGCTTTTGAAAACAGAACAGAGAAACAGAACATACCCAGTGATAAATACATTCAGTTAAGAGAATGAGTCAAAGCAATGTTTTGCAAGATTTTCCTTGGTTTATACACTCTGTTCAAACAAAAGATGCAGACCTCTACATGGAAAGAGAACCCCATTGGCAGAAGGCAATTTTTCAGAATCCCCCTAGATATGGGTGACAAAACCCCAGTCATTTGTGAACCTCAGGCTGACATCAATTCTCCTACAGAATGGAAATTTTACCGCCTCAGAATTAATGCACCAGCCCTTCATTTAAATTAAATGATTACTGAGCCAAAAAAAGGAGCAGTGCTGGCAAGAATCAAATTCGACATCACAAATGCAACCACAAAAGCCAAATTCTATCAGCCCATTTCAAGAGAAAACTTGGCAATTTGCATCCACCTATAGATTACTGCCAGGTTTCAAGCACAAATACCAACACAGAGCATGAACAAAATACCCTCAGTTTATCAACTGAATGGCCACCAGGCTGAGAGTATCTTTCAAAATCTCTCCTTTGCAGCTGTCAGGAGTCTCACACACCTTACAAATCAAATGCTCTATTAAGCACCAGTTTTGTACTACAGACAAGACCGGATACCTGCTCGCAGCTGTCTCTACTCCTAGGAGTCCCTACATTCACAAGCAGCTCAGTGATACACTCCTGTGCCTGGAGCAGGCTGCAGAATGCACCTCTTCATCCCTGCCACCACGACCAAAGGTTTAACCATTCTCTCCAACAGCCACAGTCCATGCACAGCTCACACACACTTCACTATCAGATTTCATAGTTTAGGGCCCTAATAAAGGGGAACGCTAGCAGATTCCCTGTTGTAAGAAAGGGATGCATTTCTTTAGGATAATTTAATTGGACCCTTATTTGTATCTCGCAGAAGGTGAAATGCTGTCTACCAGACATCTTTGAGGAAAGCTCCATCAATGAAGAGAACTGGAATTCAACACCTCAGTTCTTAAAGTTATCCCAGAATAGCCAATGGAAATAGCAGGGAAGTAAAAGAGGATCTGTTCCTTGAGGCCTGTGGAGAAGAGGCTGAGGCAACCCTTCATCCAATGTTTCTCAGAGACAATGTAGAACCTAAGAGAGGTACAGCATGACGTGGTTGGGAAAATTGTATTTGTACCCCCAGCAAGCTGGAACAGCCCTAACAGGTTCCAATTCACCTGGGGGACACAGAGTTTTGCAATTAAAATACATCTAGATTTAAACAGTCACTAAGTAAAGACGATTTACAAGAAGATTGCTAGAAATCAGACGTGACACAGCCACCTCTGCAATGAAAAATAACACTTCTGTGGAAGTTTTTAACAGTTCACATACCAGAGCCCAAAACACAGCCTTCAATACAAATCTTGACAGGTTTTGGGGGACTTGTTACTCTACTTGTTAGGTTACAAATATAAATCTTTCCCTTGTAATCATACCAGAGCTTGTCTTGTCCTTATTTTTGTAATATAATCCTCCTAGCACAGAAAATTGTCTATAATTAACTCTTCTGAAATTCAGGCCAAGGTTCAAAATAATCAACATTTAGATTAGTGGCAGAATGTGTTAATTGGCAATTTGTAGCTATTTTATTCTGCTTTACACTTGGAATAATTTCTTGTTTCTCATAAAGGCAAAGGACTGTTTTAAAGAGCGCAAATCTAGGGGAAAAAAAGCCAAGGCTGTTCACTTCAGATTTTTAGCAAGTGCCAAGTTTCTGCACTGAAATTGTACCTGAACTCTATCATCATCTCCACCTCTCTTTAGCAATTACTGCTGCTGTGACATGAAAGACACCCTTCCTCTGCTGAAGTGAGGATCATTGCAAGCACCATCAGCCTTCACACACTGCACATCAGTCAGGCTTTCCTTCCCACTTCCTTCAATTACTGAATGTCAACATTATTTTGTGAGGACTTGCCTGTAGAGGCTTTCACACTTCACTGCCTGAACACTGAGCAAGGGTGGTATTTCAGAAATCAAATGCAGCTCTTTCTACTGGAAACTGTGCACCTGCATACACAAGTGAGAAAAAGGGAGGAAAACAGCTAAAAACCAATTCATGCTCTTCATGTGGAGTGGGCCAAAACTTACTTCAGAGGTTAGTGAGGTTACCACTCACAGAAATGACCAATTTCCCATCAGGCTCCCAAGCCAATCCTTCCTTTCCCACGTGTCTCAGTCATTATTCACTACTTAAACATGTAAGACTCAAAAGGGAACATGTAAGGACACGTGACTGCATTTTTCCAAGTTCCCCATAGCTTTATTATTGAAAATATACGTCACTCCTGAGTCAAACTGGGACAAAATTTTGGCATCTCTCTGAAATCTTTGTTTAGTATTGTATTTTTGCCCCTGAAAAGACAGAAATTGTTGCAATAGGTCATTAAACAATTGGGTTTACTCATCTCAAGATATTTTGAGCACACATTCCGTACTACTACTGTATTTTTGGAACAGTTACTCGGTACAGGGATCAACATATAAAGACTTCAAATCCCCCAAAGTATTTTTAATTTTCCTTTGAACTATATGTTAAATTCCCTGTTCACAATAACCAAAAGAAGTGCTTAAGGGATTCTTTCAGACAAACATCGACCTATTTTTAGGACTACGTAACAATGCTTGTAAAAGCCATCTTCTGCATTAATTCATAACTGAATGAACATGCTTTGCATACTGCAATAGTGGATGTACAAAGCCAGATTACATCAGCAAGCATTGCTGAACACTGGGTAATTGTTTTATTGCTAAATATAGGATGAGACTTACTTTTTTTTCCTGCTTCCTGGACTACTTTTACCTGTCATGTGCAAAAGGGACCTATATCTGCATATGGATGCAAGGACTCTTGGTGGAATGGAGTTTCATTGGCATGATTATATTGAGTAAATAAGTGTTTGGTTTTCACAGAGGTTGCTGAGCAGGCTTAGAGGAGGAAATGTGTGCAACTCCATACAATAGTTACAATAAGAAAACACTAGAGCATTGAAAGGAATTACACTGAGTCAGCTACGTGCATTTTCTGAGTTTATATGTCAATATTCTTAATTTTGTCTTTTGTCTGAAGCACTCTAAAATGATTAAAGGGGGCAGGCAGGAAGTCAATTTGACAGAAGACTCTGTACACACATTTTGTGTACAAAATCACTTCTCAATGTTTTCCTCCTGCAAGACTTCCTCCAGCTGTAACACGAGTCCTGCAGCTGCAACACTGAGTCCGAGTTAACTGCACAGCTCATTGTACCACCACTTAAAGGTGAAAGGATAAGCACTAACATAGGGAAGCATTTCTCGCACTATATCTAGATACTGAATCCAGGTCTACTACAATTTTTAAAGCTTTTTTTACAACCAGGTACCTGTTTCCAGTCTCAGCCATGCACCTCAGCAGAAATGCAAAGCAATTCCTCATTCCCTCTGGCTTTTTACAAAAGAGTTAAATGCAAGCTGGTATGTACACTCAGCTTGCATATTTCTAGAACCACGTGGCTGAACTTTGCAAATGGTATTTTTCCTTCCACATCTGCGTGGCTGAAATGTCACTTATTTAAAAAAAAAAACAACGTAGTGACATATTCTCAGCTGGCATCCAATCATACACATGATACAAGCTGTGAATCTGTGAAAGGATAGTCTGGAATTTAAAAATTCAAATCATGCTGTGGTTCAAAGAAGCAGATGAAGTCAAATACTCATGTAGACATTTGCTCCACTCACTTGAAGAAAAAAAATATTTTTTTCTCCACTTAAAATTGTCTCCTTCCTTTCAGACAGCTCCAAAATCAGAGTAAATACCAGAGCCAGCAAAATCACTGCTCTGTAATTCCAAGGAAAAATAGGTTCAGAAATTCTAGGTCTGAAAATAAAGTGCCTGGGAATTTAAGAAGTTATGACAGTAGGAACAAAAAATGCAAACATTCTGCTTGATCAGCTGGTGACCTGGCTATTAAATGTGCCTTTTGTTTTAGATTTAGGATTAAGTCTTCATTTTAAGCAGCTGATCTAAGAAAGCATCCTTGCTGCCTCAGTGTTATCCTAGGAGGTGGGGAGGGGGTCATGGTGTGTCTTTTTTTCTTCCCTTGAAGTACTTCCTGGATAAAGGCAGTCCTAAAGGACCAGCATCAGTATTTGTTAAGGCAAAAACTTCTGTCTCATGGAACAGAATCAAGTCCCAAATAACTATTCACCGTGTGTTGGCAACTGCAGACTGAACATCAACACTTCTGCGCTCATCAGCTTCCCTGGGACTTCCCCTCTCCTAGATCCAATTCAGACAAGGTTTTCCTGCCATGTTTGAAGGCTCAAAACAAATTTGGAAATTTAGACTGAAGAAGCTATTAATGTTTGAGCACCTATGGTGCCCACACTGGATCAGGCTCCAATAGTCGCTACTCCACCAGTCACACACCTTTTTAGACTTTGCCAGCTAGCAAAGTGCAATTTTTGTTCCAAAAATTTCTTCTTCAGAAAACTCACTTTATCAATTCATTCAGTCTAATAAAAGCACTTCTTGTATTACTCACATATGCTCGTGTAACAGCCTTCTTAAGCCTTAAGAATACAAGCTTTGGTCTTAGTCATTCAAGACAACGATGTTCTTCTGTCACGTTCTGTTTTAAGCAGTAACGAAAACAACTGAAGAGCAGATTTTTCAAGAACCAAAGAAGGCAACCCCTCCCATTTCCCGTTGGTTTACTTGAGCAGCACTTGCTTTATAATGCAGGCTGTAGGACATCAAAAGGAAACACGCCCCACTATGTACACTTATCTTAAAGCTAGGGGCATATAAAACGAAAAAAAAGCATGGCAGGAGATTATTTCCTCCTGCTTGTTTGGCAGGCAAGTCTCTTCCACTGCAGGAGCAGCAAGATCCATAAAACAAAGGGCCCACAAAGAGCGACCTGCACCTTTTGCAGGGATGTCTTAAGCAACATCCTCTTTCAGGTTCACCTGCCATCGTATATATTATGATCATACGATATGAACATACCATATACAAAAGATACACAGCATCTTTCCACAGGCAATTAAAGAGGCATGTCTTCAGGAGTTCTGTTGCCCACTAAGTTTCACTTTCCTGAACTCTCAGGACACTGCTACAATCTCAGACTTCCTGACAAGACTTTAGAGTCGGTGATTTCTACACCACAGTCACCCAGGAGGAAGTGGGGTGGGCTGGCCAAGAGCTCTCTCTCTCTAAAGCTTGGAGTATGCATGTTCTGATAAATAAACTCTTCCACCTTTACAAGAGATAAAATCCAACTGCATATTTTTTTCTCATTAACAAAATCTGAGCAGCTAGAAGGTTGGGGTTTTTTACTCTAAGAACAACTTATGTAAGTCAATAAGCAACATACAAACAGGTCAGGCTGTATTCAAAAGACAATCTACCGTGCACCCACACAGAGACAGAAAAACTGACAGAGCCAATTGAGTTACAGTTAACATTTCCTTTATTTCATATAAGAATTCCTGAACTGAATGAAGAGTGATATTTTGGCCCATACTGCTAGACTAGATAAATTCTTTAAGTATGCGGTGCCACAAGTGTACACAGTACTGTAATAGCAAAAAAAAGACAGCCTGGGACAAGTTTCATTTTTATTATTAGCAGGAGTTAGACGTTTCAGATAAGGATATTATGCATTTCTGAATTTGCCTGGAAAGTTAATTAAAACTATGAGAACATTTTAAAACAGTATAAAATTGCCTACAGATACTCATGATGCTTTGGTAGGGGATGTGGAATAAAAACCTATATCATGTAAACATTCAGTTAACAGATTCTCTACACTCTGAAGCCTAAGTAACACACAAGAGGAGAATAAGTACATAAGAAACTTAGTTTTCTACACAGAATGTGCCATCAAAGAACCAAAGTGAAACTTAGAACTTTTTCCATGTGAAAATACAACCATTGTAACAAAACTGTATGGTCTGGTGGGTGATGCAGGTCATGTAAAATGTTAGAGACTTTAGCAGAGGCTTAGTAAGAAAGAAGACCAACTACTTGCAGTGTTCCATACAAATGTACCCCGACTTACTGGTGATTTCAAATGGGAAAAAAAAAGTAAAATCATAGGCATACAGAAACAAACACAGGAAACAAAACAACTGTCTGCTAAGTCACAGGATGTAAGGTGGCACTAAATATTAACTTATCCTTAAGCAATGCTTAGAAGAGACAATTATATTTGCAGGAAGCTTGAATGAAATGCTAGAAGCACAGTGATTTCATTTAACAACCTGCAAGGTCAACTGCAACTGCTTTTTCTTTAGGTCAGTAGTTCACTTAAAATAACGTGAATTCCCTTCTTCCTTTCCTGTTCTTAGGATCAAAAAATCAGTTATTTTCACCTTCAGTAAGAGTTTTTAGTTGCATACTCTAGGACAACTAGACTCCAGGGTTGATAAATGGAGCTGATGTACTTTTTGAGTTGCAAGCTGTGCATGTCTCATGACTGCCTCCCCAAGCAAACACCTTACCTTTCAAGAGCTGTGTTTTCTCCTTTGTGTATACATGCTAATGCCCATTAAAAATGCACATGGATGAAATCTTTCTCAAATTGGTAATGCGGAAAAAAAGCCACGGTTTAATATGCAGAAAAAGAGCATTAAGGCTTGCACTATTATAATTTGCATTGTTAGGCCCTGGAAACACAAGAATTTGTAGCTATAACCAGGAACTGAGCTTGTTTTGACACTAGGTGTTACAGAAGGAAGAAAGAATTCCTCCAAGGAAGATGTGATGAAATTAAAATAAAAGCACCTCTTCAAATCTTTCCCAGGCATCTTTAAGCTGCCATCTGCTGGTCAGCTCAGACTTGAGGGTGTGATGAACAACAGGTTGGCTAACTAAAAGAGTGTTACATGTGCTTTATTTTGTCCTCTCTTAGGAAAAGATTACCGTTTCTTTGACAAAGTTTGTAAGTAGTACCTACAGTCTGCACAATACTTTGACACTTATCTGCTGTCAACAAATTCATCCAGTTTAATGAAGCCAGACAATAATCACAAAAATTGACTGAAAAGCTAAAGCAGATATGTTTCATGCAAACACACCAAACGTGCCAATAATCCAGCAGTAATGGTAATTTAAAGTCTTTTTTATTTATTAAAAAAATACTGATTACACTCTTACTGGCACCTACTACATTATTGGGGGGTGGAGGGCCAAGGTAAAAAAAGAAATTAAAATACACCACCTGCATCTCTTCTCACAAATATGTGCTTTTGGATGCTTACACCAAGTCTTAACATAGCCAGCAAAAAAACTACTCCAAGCTTTTGAAGACTCCAAAGTGCTGAATATCTTTTTCACATCTGGCCCTACCAGTTGCTCATTGAGAATTATATTTCAACAAAATCATATTTCACATAAGTGATTTGTGTCAAGTGCCTAGAAGTAAAATTATTTTGTTTCAAAATTAAATGCAGGTATGAAATTCGTTTAGTCCTGTATAAACACTTTACTGCTTCTGTCCACCCATCTTAAAACAACTTCAAAGACCAATTTTTTTAAGGGAGCGAACCTTTAATAAGTCACATCTATAAAGCTGTTTGAACAAATCCACACTCCCACTCTTATCTCCCTCCCAAAGTAATTTATCAATTGAAAATTTGGCCTTGCACGATTTTATAGTATTTCAAATAAACTCCATTTTAAAAATATCCCCGATAACAACAAAAAGCATTCAAAATATTTTTTAAAATGTCAAATAAGATGCATCTTTCAAACAAGAAAGAACTGATCACATCTTTCCTAGAACCTGGTTGTAAATGACACACTTTTAGGGGTGTGTAGATAACAACAGTTCTTTACAAATAACAGTCACATCCAGGTTCCATTCTGGAACAACCTGTTCACAAAGAGTATGGGAGAAAAAGAAAGGAGAGGGGGAAAAAAAAGACCAGAATCCTCATATATACACCTTGTGGAGATGTATGTGCTTGCACAATACAGAGAATTTCTCCTATACTTGATAAAAGAGCACCTGAACCAACACTTTGAAGTATTATAGTGAACAAAGAAATGTGAAAGTTAATCATTAAATCTATTTAAAGTTGAGAAGAATTACATCCTACTCAATTAGCTGTGCAAGGCTTTCAGCACTACCTGACTGTTTATTTTTGAAAAACTTTCCCTTAATACTGGGAAAGTTTCTCTCCAGATGAATGCTCTCAGGACACACACATATTTAGCCGTTTAGACAAGTGCTAAATAAAAATACAAAAGGAAAAAAAATTTTAAGAGCCACCCACACAATCCACAATTTCTGTCTTTCCTTGTTTTGTAGAGCAGGTGGATATCAATTTCTGAAACACATGCCTGACATTTTTGTTTTACTGAAAGGCAAAAATATATGTAATATAGGAAACAAACTGGGCCCAATCTTGGTTGGTCCAGGTTCAGGTCAGTGTAGCTTTAACCAATCCAAGGATTTAGCCCATTAATCTACTTCCTCCTGAACCCAGTCCCCCAAAAATATTTAACAAGGTGTGTTTTCTGTTATGCTGTTTGTGACTTTTTTGGATATCTTAACCCTTTGAAAACAATTAATTCACTTTCTAGTTTGTGTATCTGTGCTCTGTGAGAAGTGTATGAAGTTAATTTTTCTCAGATCTTTTACTGTTTAGCAGAAGCTGAGTAAATTAGTGCTAAGTTTTAGAATTTCCATCTCAGCCATATGTAAGATATAATCATATCCTTTCTTACATGTGAACCATTATGTTACAATCCAAAATCCTACAAAAAAAGAGTCTTTTGTTAAGAAAGACTTCTCCATTATTGATTTAATAATCATAATCTTTAGAAAGAGAAGAATCTTCCTCATGAGTGCACAATATTTAGACATGCATCTTTTGAGCCAAAACCCTCCAGATTTTTCCCTAAACTAGTCTGGTTGAATAGAGGGTCCCAAACAGACCATTACACAGCAAGTCCCATCAGCACAGCCAATCCAGCAGAAGCTGGTAAGCTAAAAGATGGGAGTCTCTCAAATGAGAAAGCAAAGTAAGTATTACTTTACTTGGCTGCTGCTATGGACATTACTTCCTGTGGGACCTCCTTTGCTTGTTTTATTGGGGTACAGGAGGGAGTATTTATTGAGGTTCTTCTAGTTAAAATGTTTTTCCATTTACAGTTAAGATATACAGCCATTAACATGCAATCTTTTTTCCCTACCCAAAGGTAAACTGTTTACTGAACATTGCCTAGATATTTTAACTGCATTCATAACAGCACCTCATGCATTTGTTAGGGAAGATGAAAGTCTCTAGGAGAGCTGGAAGCCCTTTTCCCTTGTTAGCAGGCAAGTATTTTCTCTACAGTTTTTTTAACACAAACTGAGTGAAGCTGTTTGTCTATGGATATTTTACTAATCCTACCAACTACAGATCCAAACCCACCTGCAAAACAGCATGCATACTTCACCCCCATGCTGCCACTCTTTGGCTGATTGGTTTTAACAGTGTAGATGACTTGGGGAACGGTTTAATGGATTGTATGAATACACTTCTGGTACATACATTTCATTTATTGTATGTCAATTGAGAAGAATTACAGTTCCAAATATGCAGAGCTAAGACTATGATTAGCAAGTACCAAAAAGATACATCCTTCACTGCCTGTTTAACTCTACTGAGTTGGAGCTATTTGCATCACAGAGAAATAGCACTAAAACAGTCTGAAAACTAATCTGAGTTAAAAGGGGCTCTGCTCAGAAGACTGTCCAGTTCTAGATCAAACAGAGGATTAGGAAATTTGCTTCGATATAAAAGCTATGGCAACATGACAATATTGAGTTACATAATGTAACTAACGTAGTACACTTACATAAAAGTCTGTAGAAGAAAATACAGAACACACTGGCATTTTACTTTGCCTCTAATAGAAGGTTACAATTCTAAAACGTTGTTGGTAAATACATTAAAAACCACAATAATATCTCGACGTCCCCAAATCAGACGTTCGTGTTACAATAAATGATTTGCATTGCACACGTTAACAGGTTTCACAGAGGCCGAAACTGTAACTTGTCTAGAGCACCAACGTTAGAGAATTCGCCTTTGATTTTTGCTTTTTTTTTTTTAACAAGATTCACACCTGATAATTTCTGTAATTAAATGGCTGTGTGCAAACACCACTTTTTTTTTACCTCATTCTCAGTTAAGGAAGCTGAAGGAGATGAACTCTTGCTAAAAGCAAGAGTTGAAGATTCTGCTGCTGAAGCCCGATTTCGCTTCTTCAGAGGTTTACATGCATCAGACAGATTTTTCGTTGCTGTAAAATAATTTTGGTTTACAAAGTGAAGTTTGGAACTTTAAAATGTTATCTCCCTGAAGCCACTTAAAATAGTCCTGCAGATACAGGAAGGAATTATTTAGTTACGTCTTCTGGGCACCTAATTAGGACTGAGTGAACATGAAGCTTCTGAAGCCATGTATTTTGGCTTGATTTTAAAAATAAAGGTTTCCATTAATCAAATATGTGCTAAGAAATGTTTTCCCAATTTTTTATAGTCTCATTTCTATTAAAATCAAAGTATCTTGTGACTTAAGACCTCTTTAAAGCAGAGGTAACAGTTATGAGAAGGCCTAAGTGAGCTCATCACAATCTGAGTACTACTAACATTTTGTTAAGAGAGAATCTATATACAGGAGCCAAGTACCACACATTAGCTACGGCACATCACCACTTCTGTACCATGCAGGACTTGCTGGAGCTTCCTTGTCTTTGGCAAATCACTGTAACACCTGAAGAGATATGCACTGAGAGCAGTTGCCTTAAACTTGAGCATCATTAACAAGTCTGACTTTGGTGTTTTGATCCAAGGTTCTACAGAATTCCCTCTCGTGCTCCACACTGCCTCCCATCCAGCACCATTACAAAGGACTAAAACCCCAGGGCACCAGATGACACTGACGGTCACTGCACTTGTTTTACTGGGCCAGTGCAGAGGGCAAACGGGAGCAGCAGGGTTTGTTCCCTGCTCACCAGTATCTCAGGGCACCAGCTTTAATCTGGTGCCATCACACGGGGAAGTTGTGAACTGCTGCTCTCAATCAGCAATGCACAATTTCAGTCCAGGATCGAGCTGCAGGAGGGCAGTGAAGGAACAGAGCTCCCCCCCAGCTGTGGCACAGTGCCTGCAACTGCTCACTGAGTCAGCAGAATTTAGCCAGCTGCCTCAGACAACCTGGGCATTTTAAAATTATTTAATTGAAGAAGTTACATTAAAACTTATTCTGACCACATTACCTGACTGGTTCTTTTGTGAAGAGGAGGTTTCTGTGACTTTAGAAGAGTTTGTTTTTGCTGTTTTGTCATTGCTTGTCTCCCTCTGTCACAAAAAAAAATATGAAAAAAATAAAAAACCTCCTAATTTATGAGTGGTTGGATACAACTGGCAATTAGTTCTGGATTTATGTTATTAAAAAGAAAGTGTCTTTACAAATATCTGAATGGTACTGTAGTTAAACTAGCCCCACTTAAGTGAATTTTAAAACTCATTTACAGCAGAGGGTACAAACCCATAAACAAATGAGAAATATTAAAGAAGACAGTACTTCAGCATCCCACTTATCCATCCCAAATTTAGCATATCAAAAGGGGGAGTGCTAAATGAACACAAAACTTGTAAATTATCCTTACTATCTCTGTACAAACTGGTAAAATTAAAACCTTTAATTATTAAAGGTAAATTGCAGAATTACTATAGAAATTAGAGAGCAAACCCTGCGCAGAACTCTAAGTCTCAGAGAGGCTTGCTTCCAACTCCACAACTTATAGCAGTGCCATTTTTTAAATTACTATGGTTAAGATTGTTTCAGCATTTCCAAAATAAAACCACTATTTTCAAGTGAGAATAAACAGCACCTAAATTTGCTCCAGATTGAGAATTCATAATTAAAAGTTTAGGCCAAAAACTGGGGAAGTTTTTGTCAAATCTTCATCAAAATTAAGATGTTGTTCCCCACACATGCCACCATTATTTTCCATTTCTTATGTTACAAATTCATTCAAATTACTAAAACTGTAGCCTAGAATACTCATCTCTGACACATGCTGACCTGATTAATAAGCACAACTCTATTAATGGAAAGCTTTACACGCATTTCCAATGCTTTTCATGCTTTTTCACAGTCATCATCTGATACTCAGTTTTACCAAAGAAAGATGCACAGGTGAACACCTCAAAGGCCAGAGAACTGATTTCCTTTGTAAAAATAAACACGAATGGTGACAGATGTGCCACACTGTGCTGTTACTGAGCTCCAAACAGACTGAGCTGCCCTACCACCAATGCCACCAGAGGCTCCCAGTATTGGCTTTCTAAGATTACTGTCATACTTCTGGGCAAAAAGGAAGGAAAAGAGGGTGTCAAGAGGATGGTGCCAGACTCTTTTCTGTGGTGCCCAGTGACCAGACAAGGAGTAATGGCCATAAACTAAAACACATTTAGTTCCACCTCAACAAGAGGAAGATTTCTTTACTTTGTGGTGGCAGAGCATTGGAACAGCTGCCCACAGAGGTCATGGAGTCTCCATCTCTGGAGACATTCCAAACCCACCTGGACACATTCCTGTGTAACCTGCTCTAGATGACCCTGTCTTGGCAGGGGGATTGGACTGGATGATTTCCAGAGGCCCCTTCCAATCCTAAGGATTCTGTGATTCTGTGAAAATGCACAGGATAGTTCATTCTTAAATTTAAAGCACACTTTACAGAACCCCCATTTTGTTAATGTGCATTTTATATACATCATCAAAGCAACAATTAACAAACTGGTTTTTCGAAACTTCCACATGGGTACTTATGGCTTGGTTACTTTATGTGAAAACATTCTGAATTTATAAATAAGAATTAAAGACAAAGGCAGAGTATAACCCACAACTCTTGTGCAAGAAGTAAAATGTCATTAAATTAAAGCTCCTCCTATCCAAAATGATTGTAACTAAAGCCTGCAGGTAAACTGAGAACAGCAGAAAGGTGGTGTATGGTTAGTGTTTGCTTTTTTGAATCATTCATGACATATTTTCACTGTCATTCACTGAATATTCTACTAAGCAGCAGCACATACAGCTGGAAGTGCCTGGGGACTGTGAAGGCAGGAAAAAGACTAAGAGAGAATTCCTAAAACAAACTGCAAACCATATCTGACCTTTCTGTGGAGCATAAACCCTGCTATATGCATTTAGAGTTTCCAAACTCCCTAATATTTACATACATCAAACAGTAAGCAGTTCTGATAAACTGACCAGAGAGAGAACAACATTTTAAAAATGCACATTACAAAGTCAGCACCATCAGTGCTACAAATATTATGAGAATCATTCACCTCATCTAGTTATTTATTTTCCTGCTGGTATATTCACATGTGTGTGTCACAGCACCAAAGATGCCAGAACCTCCCATGCATGAACTACACTGCAACCACCTTTCATCCTACATCTGAGAATGTAGGCTAATTGTAGTGTACAAATACTGGTGGGACTGGAAAGTACCTTTAGAACAGTCAAAACAAGGACTTTATAGGAGGAATTAATTATAATAAGTAAACTCTGTTATTCCATGGATCTAGTGTATTATAGTGTATTCAAATCAATTAGACAAGTTTAAAAAGGTTTGAAAAACTGCTCCTGGAAAGTCACATGAATATGCAACGACTAACCCATTCCAGCAAGAAGTACAAAAACCAGTTTTGGCCCTTCTTTCTGCAAAGGTAACAACATTAATAATTATCTCTGCCCCTTGCTGATTTAATCAGCTCATTAAAACTATCTGTAATTCTATTTTTTAATATATTAAACTCTAAGACAACAAATTGTCTTAATATCTACAATATCAACAGAAGTAGTAAAATAACCAGCCCACCAAACAAACTGACATCTACAAATAAGACCCTCACAATCCATTTAAAAAATAAATCTACTACCTTTCTTTCTATTAGGTTGTTTAATCTGATTGCTGCACCACTGAAGTTCTGAGCTCAGGTCTGTGGTACTCACACTACAGTATGATACTGCAATAACACACCTCAATACACATGTGAGCTAAGCTTTCCACACATGTAAAAAGTAAAACCCATGAAATTCACTGCTCTACATGGATAACTAAATAAACCTGTGCCTGAGTCTCCACAAGATTTGTGCTGTGTGCACATACATAGTGACCTATGTATGGAAAATTCTCATTCTCACAAGCAAGCTAACCAGAAAAGGAGCCTGCATTTTGTGTGATAAATATACTTTCACTGCACAAATATAAATTTACTGCAATCTCCTATCCCAAGAAAAGGGTCAGCATGCCACTCTAAAATGTCCTAAAGCCTTCCAGTTTGTGAAAAGTAGTTTTTCTGTTTTGCTTTATTTGCTTTCTTCTGACTTTTGTCTAAAGTAACTATTGACTAAAGGTATTTCTTTTACATTCTGGTAAAAATAACTCCAAATCAGGAGGAAAGAAAAAGAACTACAGAGCATAACAACACAGAGAGGTCATGCCTCCCTCTGCACATTCCTTTGGGAAACAGTTTAAGTAGCAATTGCAACTTTTCATACCTCCATCCTCAAAACCAAAGGAAAAAAATCCCACAGTGGTAAGCTCACATGTATCTCTGAATATTGACAACAGTTTGGTATGATATATGGACATTTCTTTTTTAATCCTGAAAATGGAAATGCTGACAAACTTAACTACAGCAATGTGACTGGTGCTGCTATAAATTAACCCCAACAAACCAACAACATAATTACCTTCCGATTATTCTGTTTATCCATCCTGAGTCTTTTCCTAGGTGCTTCCTGAACTTCAAAATCTTCTGTAGGCTCCTTTGTCCTCTTTTTTTGGTTTCTTTTATTTCCATGTAAATTACCTTGGGATGGGGGATGGGGGAAACTCACATGAAAAATAATCTAAAACCCACTTTGAAATTATTTGAACTGATCTAGTTATTTAAGGTACTTTTCTCTCAGTCATTATTTTCAAAACACGGTTAAACATTAACAGAGTTTGATGATGCTGCTAAGGGTCTGGTTTCTGGTGCTGAAGACTAACCCTAGAACAAATCCAAACCAACTGCTTCATATTCAAAGTTATTTTACAAAGATGAGTCTACCTACACAAAAACTAGTTTAAGATCAGAATGTTACTGTCCAACATTTGTTTGGTATCATCAGACTGCACGTGACTGATCCACATAGCTTTTAAATCTCCTGGCACTTTGTGACAGTGTCTTACAACTAGAACGACTTTCTAAGTCTCCTCCTTAAGCCTACTTTAAGTGGTGACATCTACTAAGGGGCCTCTGGAAAAGACAAGATATCACCAACAGCACAGATTAATTCTTTCTGGTATGGCAATTCCAGACTCTAACAAGCTGACTGTATTTTACATGAGACCATAATATCCCTTGCCTTTATGAACCAGAATCCTACTAACAGAACCACATTGGCCATTTTAGACCACAGTTATTCATGTGTTTAGATGGTAAAATTCAAGCAGCTGCTAAATATAAAAGGTCACTGAGTAATCTACCTACCCCTGCCACAGGTTCCACTATTGTCTACACCTCAAAGAGATAGAGGAGTGTTTGGGAAGTGGTCTGTTTCATCAAGATGAAATGACAACATAATTACACTGTCCAGTACTCTCTAGTTCATGAAGCTAAAGAGTATTATTAGGATGAAAATTGCAAGCTCCAGAGGCACAAATATGTTAACTGAAAATTGCCCCACAGCTACAAGCATTCTATTCCAGTGGGAACAAATACCTGCAAATATTAAAAATATAGCAATTTGAAAATATGGATAATTTTCAAATTAACGTTCTTATCTAAACAATCTAGGACATATTCTATGATCAAACTAAATCCACAAAGCAGACTGAAATGGCTCCAGGAGAACCTGCTACTTACAAAAAGCCAGCAAAAGAAATCCCAGAACATTCTTCCAAGTTTAAAATAAGAGGATTTGAGATGGGGAACAAGTGAACTGACATATTTTCATCTGTAGGTAACTATCAATGTACACAATATATGTACTAGAAACACCTGGTACAGGTACAATTTCAATTACATTTCTTGCAATATGACACTGAGGAAGGTGAACAAAATTCAGCACTACAGTGTTAAGATATTTAATTTGGGATCCATTAAAGTTCTAATGTCAAGGAAGACAACATCTGAGATAAAATAAAGAGATTATGATACGTGGGCGATTACATAAAAAATACACTCAATAGCTACTTATAATGATGAGCTATTTGCACACAACACAAATTTCAATTACTTCTGGATCTTGATCTCCTTTTAGGTGAGTCTTGAAACACTTTACGTTTGGCCTCTCCAATATTCTTCAATGATGAACCTTGAGAGATACAGAATGTGTGTTTTTTTTAAACTGATATCCAAATATTTAACACTTAAAATTTAAAGTTAAAAACTTTTCAATTTTTCCACAAAATTATGTTATTTCACACACACACACAGATAGTTAACAAAACTGACTGCCATTTTTATACAAGTTTTTCCAAGTCTCACAAACTTTCAAACACTCCCTCTCATTCTTGTCATTGCCCAAAGCAGCACCTGTTGGCTTCTAATACTTCCATAGTGAGCCTTCTTAAAATGCTGTAAAACTATTTAAATTTGAAAAATTATAGCTAGTTAAATTTGATAAGAGTTCATGCAAATGGCAAACTATCTTCTTCCTCCTTCTTTCTCAAGTAAGTGACTCCAAACCCCCTCAAATATTTTGGAAAACAAACGAGACTGTTCATCAAAAACAAACACCAGAAAACAGCAACAAAAAATAAAAGGAGAGAAAACTAAAGTACTTGCAAACTTGCACAAAGTCCTAAAAACTTTGAGTAGCACAATAAAATGCCAAATGGGTGAAGAGTTCAGAATAAAGTTTGGAATAGATCTTCCTGAGCTGATGATGATGTGAAGTAATACACTTCAGGCATATATGAAGAAAAGGTGTAGCACTGATTAATTCTAACTGTTCTATAAAAACAACATCTCAAATTTTACTAGCAGTAACAGTTCATCTTCCCTTCCCACCATCCACTTGTAACAAGCAGTGGATGCAATGGCAGCTGCTTATGGGCAGAAGAAGAATGAGAAATCAGCAACGTCTAAACAGCAGAAGGTTTACATATAACAACTTTTCAGAACAATGAGCAAGAAATGTAGACTTCATGGGTTGCGTTTATTGTAACCATTGGCATTCCTTTGCTATTGGCACAAACACCAAGAATTAAAACTGGAAAACAGTGAAAGCTGTTTTCCCTACAGGGCCTCAAATATGTGCTTAGTTTAACGCCACTATGTATATCAAATTTAGTTAGAGTACACTAGCACAGTTTTACGTTTACCAGAGTCTTCTTCAGATTTGGGAGAGGTCACTATGGCAAACTTTGTGTTATAGCGAGCTTTCTGTTTTTCACTAAGCATGTTCCACTGCGATTCGAGCAGCTCTTCAATCTCCTCACTTGAAGCATCTGGATGTTCAGCAACCACCTATACATGCAGAAATAGGGTTGAATTAAAAAAAAGGTGACCATTGGAAAGAATGGTGTACACACTTCCATCACTTTGGAAAATGGATACAAACAAGTTATCTAATATTTCTGCTACAAACCGAACTACAATAAAACCTACTGTATCCAGTTTCGCTTTGAATAACCACTTCTCTATGCTTTTTAAAAAAAACATCTAGCTTATTCAGAAATATTAAGACTAATTTTGGAAGTATCTATTTGCCTTTTGACATTCAAAAATTTGAGTAAGTGGAGTCCTGTCCTGTGGTCATTCAAAAAATGTGTATTGTTTCTCAATGAAGTTTAAATATAAATCCACAAACGACAGGCAAGCAATAGTGGGATATACACTTGCCTAGAAAGAAATCCATCAGTACACAGCAAAACTCATAAATTGTAGAACTCAGTACACCTAACTCAGCAGAGAGATTTACACAAGTTAGCATCTGATGCAACATTTTCCTGTATTGATTCATCATTTCTGTATTATGCAAATGAACACTAAGAACTCACAAGCTGTACATCTTTTTTAATGCTATAGGCAGGACATATAA